>CAEGAE010090164.1:0-28571 GCA_903067095.1 Girardinus metallicus | reverse complement strand
AAAAAATATATATATATATATATATATATATATATATATATATATATATATATAAGAGTGATGAGAGAGTTCAAAATGACTAAATATAAATAAATAACACGCATTTACATGCAAATATAATAATCAATAAATCTATAAATGAGTGCAGAGAAAATTTGTATTAATTAGCTCAGACTTAGTCATTGTAAAGCTAATGGCTGCAGGCTGATATGACTTTCTGTGGCGCTCTGTGGTTCACTTTAGCAAAATGAGTCTCTGGCTGAAGGGGCTCCTGTATCCGAAAGGCACGTCAGGAAGTTGATGAGACTGGAAAAAAAAGTCCTTGCACCAATTGTTAAAACATCCATTTCAGAACTATGCTCAGTTTTAGTCATTTAAATGGTTTATTATAGCAGAGACATCAGCAAAATTCAAAATTTAATTTGCATAATTTGTGTAAAGAATGACCAGCAGTGCAGAAAAAAACCAACCCACAGGGAAGCCTGTGGACAGGAACCTGGATGGCAACACACTGTTAATTCTCACACATTGTAACCAACCTGACAGCTTAGCAGTTGACACTAGAAAATTGGCCCAACAAATGTTCTTTTTACATTTATGTGGTCTGAGTGGAGCTGAAGTGCTAACTGGCAGCACAGCAAGAGACTAAAGAGGAGGTGTATTTATAATTCAGCTCTAACTAAAAGTTTGGCTTCCCAGATGTAACTTAAGTTTTTTTATTTATATCAAACATCTGATAGTAAATATCCTGTTTATTTCTGACTCTTACTTACCTTCCATTTTGGTGGTGGCCACCATGTAGACTGCTGCAAAGATTGGGAAACTGAATGGACTGAAGCAACTGGCCACACCGCCAAAACGCAGCCTTTGTTTACCAGTCGGGTTAAAAAAGTGGATGTTGCACTTTTTGCTTTCGGTACCTGGTTATGCTGTGCCAAGTCACTATTTTTGAGGAGAGAAACTGTGAATGTAAACAAAGTAATCACCTTTACTGAACAGGAGACATGGCAGGATGGGGAGAAAAGAGCTTGGAGACTAGCAGGGTGGGTTAAGAAATGTGAATGACTCAGCCCAATGTTAGGAAATAATCGAATGACACTGTTTTGGACCGATAGCTAAACATAAAAAAAAGTTTCAGCCCAAAAGTCCAAAAGTCCACAAGGAAAATGCCCAGTTGGCCTGATTACTGGTCCACTTTGGGTGCAACCAATGTGTGAAAAGGTCAAATGGCAATAATTTCTTTTCACCCCAGGGCCTTTAGATGACATAAACAATAACATCTAAAAAATAAATTTAAAAAGAAATAAAAATAAATCCTCCAAGCAAATAGGATTTAGTAATGCATTGACATGCAAAGCTGCCATCCAGGTTATAAAATAAATGATTGCCTCAAAGACTTTCTGTTTTATAAAGTTGTGTAAAAATGAAATGTATTTCATTTAAAAAATTTTAGCATTTCAAATGATGTCTTATTGTTATGCAAAAACGACCTTTTGTGACAGTTAAACAGGTATGAATGAGGAGGAGATGTCTTTGGAATCCGGTAGACAGATGTCACCACAAAGGCCTGGGCCCTGAGAGGAGGGGAGGGGGACAGGGGGGAGTAGGTAGGAGAGCCAGCAGAACTGCCTGTGCTCTGAAAGGCCTCAGACCAGACCTGGAGTACAGGAAGAGGAAGGAAAAGTTATCTCAAAACTCTGCTCTCTAATTGTGGAAAATAATAACACACATATCATGTGCTTTGAGGATGTTTATTAAGATCCTGAAAAATGACATTACACATTGCCTTGGAGCCATAAGATAGTTTACAAAAATATTTGTTGTCATTGAACCTTTTTTTTTTTTTTTTTACAATCAAAGCAATACATTACAGCCACAGTTTTCAATGTGTTGAAATAAGGAATTTATGTAATACCTACACTATGACCAAGACAAATTGTAGATATTACAAAACAGATTAGACTGATTTTAAGAAATGTCTAATCAAATAAATCCAAATATATGAACATTAAATTCACTTACATCCCTTCCTATGCAATCCTAGCTAAGGCAAAAAAAAAAAAAAAACTAGGTTTAAGGTTATTATAAGAAGTAAGTTACTACATTAACTTACTTCCTTCAACAATTTGGTTTTGTAATCAGACGTTGAACTTTCACAAAGTGACACTCTATCTTTCTGTTGAAATTGAAAGTAGGTTAATGCAGTGCATTGTGGGATTAATAGTTCTCACACCAGCCTTCTGTAGTCAGTCCTTCATGTCTGGAGAGGAGACCCAACAGCGCCCCCCATCTTTAGTCAGTGGAAGAAGTTTGGAACCAGCAGGACTCTTCCTAGTGCTGCCCGGCTGTCTGGACTGAGCCATCTGTGGAGAAGGCTCTGCGTCAGAGAGGAGAACAAGAACCTGATGGTCACTCTGTCAAAGCTCCATGTTCCTCTGTGGAGAAAGGAGAACCTTCCAGAAGGACAACCATCTCTGCAGTAACCCACCAATCAGGCCTGGATGGCAGAGCAGTCAGATGAAAACCACCCTGCCTGGAGTTTACCCAAACAAACCTAAAGGACTCTCAGACCAGGAGGAACAACTTAAAGCATGGGGTGATTTTTTTCATGACTTCCACTACTATATTTGCAAAAAAAGACATTCCTCCCCCATCCCCAAAGTCACTGTTTCCTCTGAAACTGCAGGTTTTTTTCTCTCTTTTTCTGCTCTGGTGACTTGTTCCTGGTTTTCTCATTGCATGTCGCATTTATAGGGTTTATTTAAAATTGGGAAAGAATAGGGAAGTATGGGCTTGGTTGGTTTCAAGCCTAGCAGTAAGAAGGTCCTGGGTTTGATTCCCAGTCCGGGGTCTTTCTGCATGGAGTGTGCATGTTCTCCCTGTCCATGCCTGGGTTCTCTCTTGGTACTCCGGCTTCCCCCCACAGTCCAAAACATAACTGTTCGGTTGATTGGTCTCTTTTATTTCTCCTTAGGTATGTGTGCGTGTGGATGTGTGTGTGTGTGTGTGTGTGGGTGTGTGCATGATTGTTTGTCCTGTCTCCCTCTGTGTTTCCCTGTGATGGACTGGCGACCTGTCCAGGATGACCCCGCCTCTCACCCTTTGACCTCTGGAAATAGGCACCAGTACTCCTGGTGACATATTCATGTAAGGTAATGGTCCTTCCTTTTTTAAGCCTAGATTAACAATTTTAGTTTCTAAAATGAGCTACATTCACTTGTACAAAACCATAGACCACACTTTCCACCATGTCATTCTGTGATTCTTTATTAGGTAAAGGTGGTGGTGATTGCTGTCTTTTTATTGTTTCATGCCCTCCTATTTCACATTGCAAGAATGTGGGGGAAGGCTGAAGATTGTGCAGAATGGGTCTGTGGTATATGACAGGGTCAAATGTGACAAAAAACATTTTCAACTATACCTCTTTCCAAAAAAAAAAAAAAAAGAAGTAGTTGGAATCTGTCCATCCAGAAGGTTTTCTTAGAGCTGATAAGGATGATTTAACCATGCAGTTGAGACTTTCTGTTATTTCCAGTCACTCTGGGTAAGGTCTTTCAGACCACTCTGGGAGCTCCATCATGCTGTTTCCAGATGAGATATGTAAGGAAACCTTTCAGCACAAGGTGGTTGCTGCTTCATTTGGAGGCTGAGATTCAGCTACAGCTCTATTACGGTAATTTTATTTATATATCTCATTTTCAGCAACAAGGCAGTTCAAAGTGCTTTACATGAGTTATGGAAATACAAACAAAACAATAAACCAAAAGAAAGATAAAAATGTAAGAGTATAAAATTACTTATTGGTTCCCCATATTTAAAAAGAATAAGTAATCTATAATTTATATAATAGTTGGGGTTTCTCTGGATTTTTGTCTGATAAAAGTAGATGTTGGTTCTCCATGTTCTATAATATTTGTTTAACCTGTACAAATTCATTGAATTATAAATGACTGTTTCAATGAAATCTAGTTCCTGGAGTTTTATCTTGCTTAGTGTATAGCTTTCTTCTCATGTTGTGTTCCTAAAAAAGCATTGTTTGCATCCTTTGTATCAATCAATCAAATTTATTTTTGTAGCAGAATTTCAGCAACAGATTTCAAAGTGTTTCACATGAGAAAAACACAAAATAAAAACATCACACAGCAACCAATTTAAGAAACTAGTTTAGCTAAAAATATAACATGGTGATCACTGTGCACTATAGTCAAGTTTAGCAGGTGGTTGTTACATCATTTGAGCCACATTGATTTGCAGACTTCAATGTTACTGAATGCACAAAGCACTTAGGGCAACATTTGCTCTAATTAGCAAAGAAAAGTTTTGTTTTTTTGCACATGCTCATATTCAACCAAACAATAAATTCCCTCTTCTAGCAGCTTTTAAAATCCTTGTTTCAGTTCCCAACAGAAGGACAGTGGTGATCGAGTTCTTTCCAGCAGCACAGGAGTTGGACAACACAGTGATTGCCTTGAATTGTTGCATGCGACCCTGGAATTCTTTATTCTTTGAAGCTCCAGAATATAACCGAAGACATTTTCAGATGTTTGCATTTAATGAATGTGTGATTATAGTTCTTTGTGTCCGGCAGCCACGGCAGTAGCTGCCTGTCTGCTCGCATTAAGTTGACTTAATTGTGTTAACATCTCAAGACAAAAATGGCCTGAATCTTGCTGATAGAAGGGGGTGTGGTGTGGGAGGGGCAGTTGCTATATCTAGAAGACAGTAATGCATCGATGCAAGTTTGTGTGCTAATTGTTCCTTTATATCAAATCATAGAAGTGATTTTAGATACTGTGTCTTCTCCTCATTCTCTAATGCCATGTTGTTTCTGAGTGAACATTTGAAGTGTGTGAGTGTTGTGTCGGCCTACGGGAGGTTGGAGAAGGCAATTATTGGTATTGTTCACCATCCCTTTTGAATTGACGCCTTATCAAGAAGAAGCAGGAGGATTTATGTGTTGAGTTCCTCCCTCCTTTAAAAGCAACCTTGTCCTCTGTGTTTCTCTACACTTCTCCATTCAGCTTTCAAAATGCCTCAGTTTAGAGAAACTTTTGTAGGAAGACAGCTAAAAAGAAACAAACAGAAAGAGTATTAACTCTAGAATTGTCTTCAAATAGAGAAGATGGATTTAAACACAAAGGCTGTGTATTCATAGTACTGTAATTAGTAAGTTTAGGTTTTTATTATTGATGACAATAATCCTGTAACATTACATGCATCACTGTGGCTCAGGTACATAAGCAATAATGCACATGTTCTCTCTTAGGTCTCAAAATGATGCTGCTTCTCAGCCAGTCTGAAGATCCTGATGAGGAGCAAAGATTCTCCTAAAACTAAAACCATTCATCCAGGTCTGTATACTGACCTGGCGTCTGAGGTGGGGAAAATAGTGGGGGGGGCATTTGGAAAAAAACAAAAACAACAAAAAAAATGTAATAATCATATTTTCCTAAATTTTCTTAAATAATTTTTATCGGATTAATGAGATATAATTAGCGAGATATATTTGGCTCTCTTGACATTTTCAAACTGTGTACCACATGCCATAAGCAACAAAGATGACTTATTTTCTTCTGTTGGTCCTGCCGTGGTTTATTGAGTCCAGTTTTCTTTGGTCTGTGAATGAGAGTTAGTGATAAAAGTAAAAGAAATGCCTAACCACATGTCTCAGTCCTTTTACTCTCATTATCTGCTCAGTTTAGCTCACACTGTTTGCATTTTACTACCAGATGTTGATCTTGATGTCTGTGCCAACAGCATTACAGCTCTTGTGTGGGAGTTTGAGGGTTAGCTGTTCAAAGTCACCGCCACTTTATCACTAACGCGTCACTGTTTGCACACACCAACAAACAGAGATACTGAAGTTATTACTCAGGCATGTGTCCTCTGCAGGTCAATGTGTCTTTTCTGTGCTTGCATTTTACCTCATTTCTTTGTAAGTTCAGAACATCCTGAATAAACCAGATGCCAACAGGGCTTTTGATTTACCGCTACAGAGACTCCTGAGAAGGAGTATCCAGGAAGAATGTCATTAACCTTTAACCCATCACAACAAGCCGTCATAAAGTTTTTTATTTAAGTAATCATCTCACCTAGACCTGCTCAACTGTTTACTGCCAAACATCAACTGTGTTAATTTGATACTTTGACAGGAAGCTCAACAGTGGCATCTATCTTTGCTTCCACAGGAACCTTTAGTCTTTGACCTTCCTTTGTACACAGCAAAGTTACAGGAGCCTCTCCAAAGTCACACATTGCAAGATTTAATGTGTGGGACGTGTCTGTGACGACTTGTTTGTCAATACCTGAGATATTAATAACTGACATTTTAGTCAATGAACAAAAATGAGACTAACTCATAGCAAAGAAATATAACTAAATAATATAAGTTTAGCTGAAACATTTGCTGATTAGATTGGTATTTTTGTAACAACTGAAGTTATTTACTTAGTTACTTCACTGTGCTTTAAAACGGCACTATGTGCCTGGAAAACACATAATATTGGCACTTTAAAGAGGAGCGTCAAAAGCAAATGAAGTGGATTAGCAGAGCCTGGCAACAAATGATGGTGTCATCCAGGACTGGATCTTTGTGTTAAGACTGACTGCTACCAAAAATCCTTCCTGCCCACAATACCAACAAACACAATGACTGTTTAAATACTTGGATGATACGACTTATGACAACATTCAATTTCTCATTGGAATAAAGTATTTTTATAAATTGAATTGAACTGAATTTTTTTCACCTTACAACCCAGTTATACATTTTTGTATTTCTGTCAAAATACATAATGAAACTGGAACCAATAGAAAAGAAAAAAAAAAGAAAACATTCATCATTTGTTTCCTTTCATAATTTTTGATAAACATATTTGATGTCCCTTATCATGATAAATTATACATTTCTTCTGGTTAAAGACAAGTTGACTAGTTTTCAACTTCTTCATGAGAATGCCATCTTTATTCGCAAAATATTAGATCAGGAGTGAAACTACCTTTCAATTCATTCATTTATTGATAATAGTTGTTTATAAAATGTCGGCTTTAAATACTTTAACCTGCTGTACAGACACGGAGAACATTTAAAAGATTTACTTGGGGGTTTTGATACTACTGTCAGCAAAAGAAAACAAAGTGACTCTTGAATAATGGGAGATGCTAAAGCCAAGCAGCTATAGCTGAGCCTGCCTATGTCTCCTTGGATGACTGTCAATGGACGGCTGGTTGAATCAACAGAGCCTCTCTTTCTGAAGCTTGTAATTGGGCATGCATTGGAGGACAGATGTGCAACAAGTGTTTTAGTGTTGCTTCCGCTCCGCACACACACAGATGGACAGATTGACCTGTTGTTAATCAGGCACATGACAACATGATGCTTCTCTGTTGCTCACAAATGGCTGGGTGACTTTGTGTGTGTGTTTCTGCAGTGTGGTGTGCAGTCTGGCACGCTGCAGAACAGATGTAGATTCAACAAGCCTGACCTTCCCGCCAAACTGACTCCTACTGTGAGCATTCCCACCCCCATGCACATACACAAAAACACCCAGCTAACATACACGCACCCCCATCACTCTCCCGCCAATGGCCATAACCTCTGCACGCACATTCACAGAAACACATAAGCTTGGAGTGTGTGTTTCATGTCAATTCCCAGATCCCTTGTATGGACACAAAGTGGCCTTGTGTTAGGCACATGGCAGACCCGTTCGCGTGTGTGTGTGGGTGTGTGTGCGGAGATCAGGCAGGTGCTTCTTTTGTCTCAGAGACAGTAGCGCTTATCCAGACAATAGTGCAGAACGGACAGTTGCCCTCAACACAATATCACAGCCTATCAGGCCTGTGGCCTGCGGCATGCTGCCTTGTCATATTGTCAGGGACCCTTCAGCAGACAAACAGGATGGCTGGCAAGCACACTCTGGAGAATTTGTGCATTTGTAATTGAGTAGGAAATGATCCGATAAACTGAAGGATGGAGGAGCAGAGAAGTGCAGCTACAGGCCAGGCTTGTCCTGAAACTGCACATCTCTGTTGCCTCTGCTTCCAAGAATTAGGTGACATGAATCTGATTCTCTTCACCAAAGTATGGAATAAGTTTACAGATTGCAGACAATATCATGTAAAGTCTAATGATACTGAGCAGTAGATGTAGATCTTTGTTGGAATGATATACCTTGACATGTGACCTGTCTTTTTCTTTTCATATGAGAATCAAAACAGATTGATTCACATATTAGTAAAGGTTTATGTCACTGGTTGTTCTCATCAGAAACAAGTTTTTAGATATTAAGATTTGACATTCCTTGACCTGAGATATGCTTCTTCATGACTTTTTAAGTGAGTGTGTTTCAGAAGATCCTGTACCCGCTGTCCTGCCAGCAGACACAGATCAGGGAATCCCATGCAGTTCAGGCCTGTTTAACATGGATTCACATTTGAGTAAAAATATTTCACATTTGTTTTAAATGAGGAAACTTTTGAAGTGAGTCTTGCACTTAATTTGCAGAAACAGTTTTGACAGGGTTGTTTTTATTCACTGGGAACTTGAACAAGATCATTTTTAAAAATAAAAATGAACTTGTTCAGACTTTGAGTAGTGAAAATCTGAGAGCAAAAATCTGTTTGTGAAAAAAAGCCTGAAAAGAAAACAATGTCTTCTATTCCTGGTCATATTCAAATATCAAACCCGACATTGTGTCCCCTGGTCTCTTGTCTTGACATCATTGTTAAATCATCCGTCTGCTGACCACAGTTAAATCCATCTTACCACCTGTTGCCCAGATAACAGACATGTGTCCAGCCTGTGGTCACTTCTGCACAACAATATGGATCCATGAAAAAAGTGAGGTTTCTTTTCTCAAGGATGGCCTCGTGTTCTCACGCCATCCTCGTCTTCCCACACATCCCTCTGACCTCATTGCATACACTTGATCAACTTCCTTGTGCTTGTGGGTTTGTGTCTTGAAGCGTGGCCGTGGTGCAGTGATGAGTCCTTCTCAACAGGAGGCCTGTGTCCTCTTGTAGAGCTGACCTGCATCTCAACTCATTAGTAACAACCACACATATCTGGCAACAATGCAACCTACATTTTTAAATGCTGGCTGCCTCTTTTTGCGGTCACACCTGAGTGAAGATGAAATCGCTGTTGTTTTTTTTAAACTTAACAACTTTTGTTCATTCACAACAAACTTTGGCATTTGGTTTGGTTTGTTTACAGATAAATTATATATGCTGATATAATATTTGCAGCTATTAAGTGAGTGACAGACAGCAGGTTAAGAGTGTAAAACGACAAAACCACCAACTGCTGATTTTTTAAGGTAATTAACACTCACGCTCAAACAAATGATTTACATTTGCTTCCCAAAGGATCTGATGGACAGTCTGAAGACACATAAATGTCCCAATTTTATGTGCAATTAATTGTGTCAAAAGGTTAACGGGTTGCTGGTCAAATAGAGCTGGGCCGTCTGTTCCCACTGGTCAAGTGCTTCAGGCAGTGCAGTAACCCTGGATTCTCACTTACTTTTTCAGTAAGCTGAGAAAATTTGACTGATGAAGATCTTAGCTGAGTTCTTAGTGCTTCTGGTTCTATCAGCTTCTTTTTAGGTTTGTTTACAGTGGGAGAAGTGAGTGTTTAACAATCTGCCGATTTTTACTTACAAGAATAATCTCTAAATTTCAGCCAACACAGTTTTTTTTGTATAGCACATTTTCAGCAACAAGGCATTTGAAAGTGCATTAAATGACGAAAACTAAAACAACAAACAAGCTTAACGAAGAGCGATTTGAAAACAGTTCATGATAATCTAGTTGTTACTAACTAGATCATCACAGTTGCGACAACAACTGCGACAACAGTGCTAAAGACACCATTCACACAACATCCCATTATCACAGATATGAGCGCTGTTCTTTATATTGGGACTTCCTTTTCAACTCCACTCAAAACATATTCATGCTTCTAGCAGAGTCTGGTCTTTCTCCTCTTGAATCAGATTGTCTCTGGTCAATTTATTACTAGCCCAGCCAGTGAACAGAAGAAGTAGTTGCGAATGATGACTTTGGTTCTCTGTACTGTTTTAGAGTTGTAGTCTGCCTGTAATTTTAGCAACTGCAGTGCAGGAAGCAGATGAAGCCGTTCAGCCCACGTTGGTCACACCAAATATTGAATTAACATAAACAGCTGTTTCGTTCAGATCTGGAGTCCTGTCCTCACAGCGGACAATGGTTGTTTACAGCGCAGGCAATTTCTGGTTAACTTCTTAGCGTCAAACTGGTGTATTACAAATGTCACGAGTAAACATTAGCTATCGGATAAGATTTAAAATCTGGACAAAGCAAAATGTAGAACACAGAGCTGGTTTTCACCAGGTTTATTGTGACATGATATGCTGCTTTTTGAGATCTGTCAGCTGGCTTCATGTTTTTATTGAAATGATTTTAGATTTTAAAGATCAGGCTGCAATCAGGTCATCATGATTTTGTTTGATTGTTACTGAAGAAATCAAATACTGTGCAGTTTGTCATCTTTTGTACAATATTAAAACATGGTTTAATTTTGCCCGTCTTGCAGGAATATGTAAATAACATAATCAACACCAACTGGCATACGCCTGCTATCATATACCACTATCATATGTTATATGATAGAGAGCACCAGTCTGTGCGCTCAGTGAGAGTCAACAATGTTTTCTACAAATTCTCCTACTATATGAACCTTCTTGAATTCGAACACATTTGATATGATCACTTTCTCTAAAAAGTTCCAAAACTGTTGCTATTGGCTCTTTGTAACCTCTAACAAAAGCATCCTAACCAATGAGCTTTTCATTGGTCATTAGTCAAACAGCCCTGTCAGACTGTAGATGTAAGAGATATTAATGATTTGTGAAATGTGATCATTCATTGTGTTTCAAGGAATAATAGAGGGCAAAGGTTCACGAAATCTGGAGAAATTTCAATTTGAAAGTAAAAGCAGAACTTCAAAGTGTCTGGTTCTGAGACTGGAAAGCTCTCTGCAGATGGTGGGTTTGGACCACAACTGCTTGTAATTGTTGAGCTTTCTATTAAGAAGGCCTTCAGGTTTGGAACTTATTTAGTAACAGGTGACCTGATTTATCCTAAAACTACATTTTACATTATAAAAAAGTCCAAGTGTTATTTATGTGTGTCAGACATTTTTTGGTTTGTTTCTTTTGCTTGAGAGCGGTAGAATTGTTATTTGCACAGTTTTATTTTCTCTTCTTGTAAATAGTCTTGTTTTCTAATGCACAAGGACATGTGAATATTTTTGCACTTATTTAAAATTACTCTGTTTATTTGCACATTTCTTTGTGTTGTAGTATCACATAAGTTATTCTTGATAACTTAAGTTGTAAATTTGCCTTTACTGTACAACATGTTATTCTTAACTCTGTTTTATACTTTTATTTTTGCATAAATGTAGATGCTTTGGCTAGTCTGTCCTTTTGGTGCTGGTTCACTTCAATTTTCCCACTGAGGGAAAACAAATTATTTTGTTTCTATTCTTCATTTTCTCATATTGCTGCTAATATGTTCTAGAAAAGCAAGAGTCTTTCCCTAAGCATTGCAAAACTAATCTCTTCAACATCTTTAGTCACTCCATTATTGTCCATCCATCCATCCACCCATCCATCCACTCATCCATCCATCCATTTTCTGTACACCCTTTTCCCTAGTGGGGTCAGGAAGTGCTGGTGTCTATCTCCAGTGAACGTTTCGGGTGAGAGGCGGGGTCACCCTGGACAGGTCGCCAGTCTGTCGCAGTCCATTATTATTCATTTGGAATTAAAGTTATTTTCTATTTTCACTAACATATTTTTCCAACTGAAAATAATAACATTTTGGAGGGGCCTTGTCAAAGGCAAGGCAAAAAGAGGAATCCTACAAAATACACATGGAAAAAGCTGGTCAGTGGGGGAGTTGACCGCTGTAATTACAGTGAAGAATTTTCCATTGATTATGGAGAAGGGTATAAATGTTTTGACATGCCATTTATATTAAAATGCAAATAGCAAATTTTATTGCAAAAGCAATAGCAAACAAATAAACATTCCTTTTTTCAAAACCGATGCTATTGTTTACATAGTTTTACCTTTTTAAATGATACCTCCCTCTTTCAGAAACAAACTTTTGGTTGAGAGAAAAAATGTCAAACTGTGCTGTGAAGTAATGTGTTCTCATCTCCTAGTTGTGCAGCATATCTTTTTGTTATGTCTTGCCAAAGTTTCAGTTAAGAGAGGTGTTTGCTTCCACTGTGTTCCTGTGTTTGCTCTGCTGCCTACACTCACCTGCCGGGTTTTTCCCTAAACACTGTGCAGATGTTGAGTGTTCATGGGGGAAGTTAACAACCTTAAAGCAACAACAGTCGTCTGCTCATTACCTGACCCACACTGCTCACCCACAGAGGAAGTTTGCTGAGGGCGATGGCAGCATGCTCGTCCCAACATCAGTAAGGGCCTGTTAAGAGATTATCTGCAGTGTTACACTTGGAAACAATGGAGGAAAGAGATCCAAATTCCACTGTTCTACTGTGTGTCAAAAAACTGACACACACACACACGCACGCCCCCGCACACCCACACACCCAAACTAAAAGTGAGCAATTCAAGGTACTGTATGTATGTACTGTAAAAAAATTAATTGTTTTGCTGTTTTTCAGTCACATGGCATTAAATGACTGAGGTTTTCTTACTTTAGTGTAATCTGCATGTTTAAAAATAACCATCAGGATCTGTTTGTTCACTAAATGAAACTACAGACCAAAACTGCTCTCTGTTTATCTGCCACTAATGTGTAGGACCTTGTGAAAGTATTCAACCTCTTTACCAGATTGTGTTTTACACACAACCTGGAATTTGATTGAATTATTTTAGGGTTTGCATCATGTCATTTACAGAACATGCCTACAACTTTGAACATTTCACATGTTTATTGTGCCGCAAACAACAAGTATGATAAAATAATAGAAATGTGTGCATCACTATTTCATCCCCCTAAATACAGTATGTTTTCATTTTGAAGCAGTCAGCAGGTCTGTGTGAGCTTCACTGGGATTTTACCCATTCCTCAAGACAAAACTGCTCCATCTCCTCTTTCCACTGGTGAACAGCAACCTTCATGTCTGAACAGAAATTATCAATTGGATTGAGGTCTGAACTTTGACTAGGCCATTCCAATACATCCACAGGTTTGCCCTTAAACCTGTGGATGTATTAGCAGTTTGCATTGGTCATTCTCTTGTTGGAAAGTGAACCTTTGTCCCAGTCTCACATCACTGATAGACTGACTCTCAATTACAAGATTGTATCTCAGATTTTTTTTAAATCTGATTTAGTGGTAAATAATAAGAAGATCATTATAGTGGGGAACTTTAACATGCATGTTGACACTGAGGGTGATAGCCTACACCAGTGGTGTCCAAAGTCGATGATGTCGCCATGGTTGCCATGTAAGGCTCCTGTGGGGTTTGCTGGTGCAGGTGCAGAGTGGTGGATACTTGATTTGTTATGCTGGTGGGCCATGAATGAAGGTGAGTTGTCAGTGTGGTGAGCACGTGCAGAGGGGCTGTGAGATGATGGGGTGAGCCACAATGGGGCCCTGGCTGGAATAGGAGGCATTGCCTGCTATGTGGTAGGTGGAGTCATAGGGTGGGAAATTGTAGCATGAAGATAATGTTTAGATGTACATGATCAAGTACCTGATCACACCCTTCAATAAGAACTTCAGAGTTTTATGTCATCAGAGTCCTTGTTGCAATAAAATTAGGAGCAGAATATCTCAGTTTCACACACTATGATAAGACATGATATAACAGAATTGGAGGAAACTTTGAACTGCAATATAAAGCTGACATGAACACATGAACAGAGAGTAAACATCTCAATCATCCTTTCTGCCACTGACAGCAGCAGTTACTGATGACTGCAGGTGTTGTGTGGTAGCAGAGTGAAGTCAAACTGTCAGCTCGTAGGCGGAGTGGGTGGCCCTCAGCGCCGAGACAGACCAGCAGCCCCCATGAGGACTCCTGTGTGGGGGGCAGGGTGCTGACAGAGCTATGGTGGTGTGTGTGAGTCCTTTTGTACATGTTAGTTCCTGTGTGTGAGTATGTATAGAAGATCAAGGGTAACCCTAAGCATAGAGGAGGTCAGTGGTATGACAGTGAGGCTCTCCTAGCTACGGAGTGCAGGAATGTTCTCAGGGCCTGGGCCAGGGGAAGTCGGCTGCCCTGGAACAATCACACAAGAGTTAATATTGGCCCTGAAGGTCAGAGGTTAAATGCCTACAGGTCACAGGATGGAGGAGGACTGCAACCAGACATAGGGGAGGGGAGCCACAGGCTGGGGCCATGCTGCTTCAACCAGCATCATGCTGTCCTGCCATCTCAGCATTCTCTAAAGCACACCACCGGAGGAGGAGCAAACATTCTCCTGAACTTTCTCTTTTTCTCAAGAGTTCAATCAGGAATCTCAGGAACATAAAAGTGTGTGAGGAAGAAGTGTCATGTGGATTTTAAGCTTGATCATTTTTTGTTTCAAGAATTTCAAAACAGTGGTGACACAAGACAAAGCAAAACCAACTGAAAGTAAATGCACTAAGAATGAGGTGAAGAACAGAACAGAAATTATTAACAAAGAGGTTATTATTATTATAGTATGTCACAAAATCAATCAATCTCTCCATCTGTCATCTTTCTTATTCCATATTGAGTTCTAGCTTAACTGGTCCAGGAGGGAAACCCATACAATGCTCTACTGAAAATGTCCCCAAGCCACTAGGGATATAAATCCCTCCAGCATGTCTGGTCTGGCCTGGGATGAAGCCTTTGTAATTTTGTTGTTCCTACAATAAGGCTGGGTACCATGACAATAAAAGCTTTCTATTCTGTTGTATTGACTTCAATTGGCTCCATTTGGTGCTGAGTCTCTATTTGTATTTTTAGAGTTCTCGTCTTATTTCTAAGGTTCAGTCTGGTCACCCTACAGAGGTCATTTCAGCCTCGTGTTCTTGAGTTTTTGATGTTTTGATCATGATTCATATCTCAAGAATATCGGAAAGGGTAGACAGACTGGCTTTTGGCTCAGCTCCTTCCTCACTACGAGCTCCAGCCCTCAAGGTTCAATCAACAGTCATCACCAAGCTTTCCCCGCTGAGCTGGCTTTACACATATGTATCCATGTAAACCACCAGCCTGGCCATTGCCTTCCTGTGCAATTCTGCTCGAAAAACGAGTCACGCCTCCAGCATAGTCTGGGGTTTTTCCCCTTGACTTGGATTGTCTTCGGTAGATTTTGTTACTAGGCCAATAAGCAAACAGAAGAAGTGATGAACAATGACATAGATTTTCTGTGTTGTTTTAGAACTGTAGTCTGCCTATATTTTTAGCAATGGCAGCGAAGGAGTGAAGGAAGCCGTCCGGCCCTTGTTACTGAATTAACATCAACAGACACTTCGTTCGGCTCTGCACTCCTCTCTTTGCAGTGGAAGATGGTAGTTTACAGCTCTGGCGATTTCTGGTAAGCTCCTTAGTGCCAAACTGGTACATTACAAACGTCACAGGCAGGCGTTAGTGAATGGGTAAAATTTACATAGTCCACGCTGAGAGTCCAGACCCTCTGTATGAAGCAAGTCTTAGTACAGTTTTTCACCTGGGTAAAAAACCACAGCTTTCACATGGAGTTTTCTATAATTGTACAACATGAGTCTAGCATCCTTCTTGATGAACTCTAGTGTGTAAGTTGGGTGCCTCGATTCCTACAAGCTGAAGGGAAGTAGCAGTTTGAACTCATCTGGCTACCACAGTGCTATGCCCTTCATTCTTCTGCCTCTTCACAAGAATGATTTGTGTGTCCTCCATTACATGAGAAGCATGATGTCCAACAGCCACCTTTTCATTTATGCTGACAAACAAGTCTAGTAAAACAGAATGCCATGCTGTCCTGTTGTTAGAGGAGGTGCAACTGCCATTAATCACACCTCATTAAAAAGCTTATTCCTTTAACTTAGTAATTTTTATTCCAGTCTGATGTATTCACTGACCATGATCATCATTCATCACACTTAAGTTATGGTTCTATCGTGTAGCACGAGATCATGCTCAAAAGTACAATTTGATCCAAGTAAAGCTTTGGCCCTGTGGCTCAAACAGTTGGAGGAATAAATACACTGGAACGAAAGAAATATAAACTGATAAATGGAGACATGATTAGTGGTTATTTATTATATTGGTATAATGTCCCACAGTTGAACAGGCCTCTTAATCTTTCAATTGCTCCTCCTGTCCATCAGCCTGCATGCTTCTTTGACTCAAGTTGACTTGGCAAAAAGGAAAGTTGAGTCACTTATCTGGAATGGTGGATTTTATACACAGAAGGAGACTCCAGCCTGGCTTTCTCTCACTCTGTTCCTCTACTTCCCATTCCTCCCCCAACAAGGCTCAGGTTACAGTGGGAACAAGGAATGTATGAATGGACAGCCCCCCACACACAAGTGTGTGCACACCGCCACAGACACACTGACATGAATTTCTGCTGATGCATTCATCAGTTGTTCATTCACAAATATCTGGCCGAGTCTGTCACCTGACCTTGTGCAAACAGAGGAAACCCAGAAAGATAAAGCTGTTGACTTATTAAGGAAATGCTTTAAAAAGCCTCTGCAGTTAATAATGGTACAAAACCCACATCTGATGCATTTGTGGGTTTGATTGCACTATTATGTCTAAATTTGTTACTCTCACAGCGACAGAAGCTTTTACATTTATTTAGAGTGATCGTGTTTTCCAACCTCTTTGAAGGGTGGTAAAGATTTTGTTTGGATATTTGCAGCTTGTTGTCAAATTTTAGTTAATGTTAATACACTTCACCATTTTCAGATAAATGTTTTTTTGTTTGTTAAGTCGTTTAATTCTGAAATAAAAGTCCATCCATCCATGTTTTACCTTACAAGCTTTTATCCCTAGTACATGCTGGTGCCTATATCCAGAGGTCAACGGGCAAGAGGCGGAGTCACCCCGGACAGGTCAGCAGTCCATCGCAGGAAATAAAAGTCTTTTAAGAATAAAAAGACTTCTATGCTCATTGAAAATAAAACAAAAAAACTGGTGTTTTTTTATCTATCACATCCTGTTTTCCTGGCAGTAAGTTAAAGAATTTGAGGAATTGTGAGAAATTAATAAACCAAGGAAAAATTATTGTTCAGAATAGAAATAATTTCAAAATCTTATTTTTTTCAGTTTATCAAAACCTCTCTTGTGTTCCAAAAATAACACTGCACTGTTAGCAGAAATGTTCATAGTGTTGATTGAAGCTGGATAAAGCTTGCCACAGATGGAGTGGCCTGGTAGGATCCAGCCTCACCGTTTGGAGACAGCCATCCAGAGGGGATTTAGAGTTACTGTTTGGCTAAGGAGAGGCTTGGTCACCGTTATCTCTAACTGCAGCAGAAACAGAATGAGACACTGCAGCTAAGCTATTGCTGATGAATAAAACACACAAACGGCCTGTTCACACCTAATTGTTTCGTGTGCGTTTAGCACAGCAGAGGAGCTGAAGAGATTTGCTTTTAAAATGGTCTGAAAGTTCGAAAAGTACACTCTGAAAAAGCCTCTGCATGCTTTGTTTAGCTGCCCACTCCCTCTATTGTAGAGGCTCAGGCAAACTGAGTGTAAACAAAAGTAGAGATATCATTAATCTCACAAGCCAGTCATCAAAGTAATGACTGGCCTGCTGCGGAGAATATCTGTTAAACCTTCACTGAACTGGACCGCTGTAGAAGCTAGACAGATTTTTTTTTAAATCTAAGGTGTTCTTCAATCAGAACCAAACAGCAAGATCCTCTTAAGGCCTTGCAAAGTTCAGTCACGCCACCTCTTCACCTACATAGTGTGGGTGGCTCAGCGCTCTGTCCACACCTTGGTTATATTAGCATAGATTTCTCTCACATCGCTATGGCTTTGTTTGATGAGCCCTTTGGTTCCTTCCGACTGTAATGCAAAGTGACTGTAAATGGTTTTATCAACGCCACCAGGCTCACGTAACATTCCAGCTGTCGGCACATCAAACACCATGAAGGGTGAGGCCATGCTCACTTCCAGTTCTCTGGCCCATATCTGCATCCTAAAACTAAGCTGATTATGCTTAATGCCTAACTACACAGATACAGTAACGGCTCTGGATTTACAGGAATCAGAAACTAAAACGAAAGCTTTTTGAAAGCTGTTCCCCCCAAATATGAGGAATATGTTTAGTCATCATTCTCCCCATCAGTGGTTCAAATAATGAAACCTACAAGTTAAAATGTGCTTTTTTTAAAAAATGTGTGAATCCTCTAGAGGGAGCATAGGAGCCGTGTCTGAACACAGCATGTTGAACACACTTGATGGGGGAGAAATGAACTGCACTGATGAAAATTCATTCTTTCACAAACAGCTAACTAAAAGAAAGCAGAAACTCTTCAGGTGTGGTTATATTTTACACCACTGGCTTTACTGAGGCTGGCTGTCATTCAGACAGGAAAACATGGCTATGCATGTATTTTTGTGCTACAGTATCCATTGTCTACGGAGATGAACGTCTGAATGCATTCACTAACAGCTGCTACTCTCTGAGATAATAAACCACAAAATGTGATATCTTCACATTAGACTATATGATGAGAGCCATTAAATACAGCACTACTAATCAACAGAGGAGAGCTCACAACTACTGCATTTTATATTTACAACAAATATGCCTTCAGTGTCCTGCTTTTTGCAACGGAACTGGCTTACTTCTATCTTAATCAGCTCAGCTGTCTTTGCTGCACAACATTGTTAACATGTTTAGATTTTTTATACTTACATGTTTCACAAAGTCAGTGTGCATTATGGTCTGATATACATGTCTAAGATTTGTATGTGCTAATCAGTTTCAGGGTTGCAGTGAATTTGCAGGCAAACCAGCATTCAGTGGACAAGAGGTCAGGGAGACCCTGGATCTGTCATAACGCCAGCCAAGTGCCATGCAGGACACCCAACCACACACACATGCACCCCCCCACACCCACACACCCCCACGCGCACGCCAACACACCTACACACACGCATGCACACCCGCACATCCAAACACACACTTATGCACACAATTGCCTGCATACACACATAGTATGCTGTTTTTTTTTTTTTATCTCACAGGAACTTTGCATTGATTTTTATTCATTTTCATCCATTTCTCTAGTCCAACCCTGATCATTAACCAAACCAAACATAATCTCAATTCACACCTTGGCCCTAAACCTAAACCAAAACCAGAATTAGGCCCCATAAGGAGCATTTGGTCCCTACAAGTTAAAACACTATTTGTTGGTATGATTGGCCTTTCACAGTGAGAAATACTGAAACACACACAGTTACGTTGAAGGGCGAATGTTAGAATGGCAGATTAACAAACATATGTTTTGGGATTTTGAGGAGGAAGTCTGAGTTTTACAACCACATGTTTTTAGGAATCGTGACATACCTAAGAATGATGTGGTCTGCTCCTAAAAGGATTAAAATGTATCTTGCTAGGCACAAAAACAAGCCTGTTTAAGATATTTGCAGTGTTAGATTGTACTTTAGTACTTGTGCTAATATGCATCACTTGACACTTGCTTTGGTGCTTACTGTAGATGAAGAAAATAGCTGACTAGTGACTTGCAATCACATTATTTTCCTAATGCAGCTCTGGTCAGTGAAGAGCCTTATTAGCTTTATGTATTGCATCTGGAACTTTAGTGCGGATGATGGAATCAGAGCCAAACTCAAACTTATTTCATATTGGCTGATAGAGATGTATTTAAAAACTTGTTACCCAAATGAATTATTGATGGTGTGGCTTTATTTCCATCTCCAACTTCTGAATTATGAAGTAAATGGAACATGTCACAATACATACTGCATACTGTATATGACTGTATTGGCAGGTCTCAGGGCTAAGCTGACATCACATAGTACTGAGTAATATCATGCTGAAACATAAACATGCAAACTAAAGGGAGGAACCCCAGAAAAACTGTCAAAGATTATGTAGTTTTACTTGTTATACAAACATGTTACTTCATTACATTTCTTTAGTTGATTAACAGAAAATATTTTCTACACAGTCAAAACTAACATTTTGGTGACATTTTGTCTTTAATTCATTGCTTTGCCCTGTCCTCATTCAGTCTGCTCAGCATTAAGGCCCCATTAACACAGAGTCAGTTTTTAATGAAACCATAACATTTTGTTGTGACCCGTCATGAGCTATATGAACACTTGGTTCATCAGAGATGGGTTACTGATCCTGGAACCAAAGCGTCAAAAGCTTATGCCAGTTTCGCCAATATGCTAAAATCACAGCACCATATAGTGGCCTGGCATGGCAACTACAGCAGATGCATTGCGTCTTGGTGGTCTCCTGTAAATGCTGAACTTTCCCCCAATCAACATCCAGAAATACCTGTAGTTTCCAGACAGCAGTCTGACGTAAACGTGGCCTTAGTGTTACTACAGAGAGACCATGGGAGGGAGCATTGTTCAGGCTCATTCATTTCTATTCTGTGAAGCTTTATCACTCAGATCTGTCTGTCATCAAGTGGCAGCCTGCAGAGAATACTCTTAGCATGTGTTTCCACAAAGTGAGATTCTTCCACAACCTCCACCCACATGAACCCACTCCTTACCATGGTGGTTTAATGTGCTGGGGGAGGCAGGCTTTTACTGCATAAGCAGACAAAACATTGAGGAGTGGAAGAGAAAGGGGAAAGGAAAGAGCACAATAATGTGAGTGAGACAGTGAAAGCAGTGAAGGGCTTAACGATGTTGCAAGTATAGAGGAGAAGGATCTACATCTGTGGGGCTGAGGGGGTGGAGGGGCTCCTTTAGCTTCAAGCTTTCAAAGGTTTGAGTTCAAACGGGTTGAGGATAAGATTCTGAATATGTGTTAGCATATAATCCTGTCATTCACTGAGATTATTCTGAATGAAAAGATTCAAGAAGCATTTAAACATGCTGATATCAGCACTGCTAGCTGTTAAATTCTCAAAAATGTTATTGTTCTACAAATGCTATAAGCATCAATTAATGTCTAATTAGAATCAGTTCTTGTGAAGCAAACTGTAATAACAGAAAACGTCACATAACATAAAACAATAAAACAATCATTTGCTCACTTGCTCACTTGCAAGTGAATCTGGTGTCGGGGCTTTATTCCATTACTTTTAAAAATGTACCTGTTTTAATAATAATAATACACCTTATGTAGCGCTTTTCTAAAAACTCAAAGACACTTTATAAGAACCAAGCTAATTTACCAACAGATCATTGAAGTGCATTAAACAAAATCAATAAGGGGAAAAAAAAAGTTAACTGTTTTGAGTTCGAAGTGCAAAAAATTAACAAGTTAAATATTTAAATGTTGGAAGAAACCTGGACCTCAAAATCCAACATGGCTGGCAAACATATAAGATATAATTTGAGCTGTAAAATATATATTTCTTACAGTCTATTTCATTCAGTCAGTAACAACCATGGTATTGTTCAACATATTTGTTCTGAACAAGCTGTACTTGTTATTTTAAAATACAAAATGCTATGATTTGTGTTTTTTCTTTTATATTAGTGAACTGTATGATCATTAATCAGCAAATCCTGCAGGTTTTCTGGCCTGCAACTGAAACCTGAAAGATATGTGTGATGTGTGTGATAATTCAATGCAAATTCAAAAATTCTTAATCTAAAAGGGAAGTAAATGTTGTCATAATTCACGTCATCCAAGTATCTTCCAAGAGGATGAAGATACTTTGAGCAGGAAGCAGATGTGTCCAGTAGCAGTCAGTCTTGCAACAAATCTATAGAAACCTCTGACTGGAGACGGTTTCAGTAGGACAGTCTCATGAGTGCATGATGCTGTCAGCTCAGAGTCCAGGCTGCAGAACTGATACATATCTGCAAGAGCAGAGACATTTGCTCTCTCTGGTGTTTCCTGACCAGACAGAAATACTTCTTGTTTTTGCTATCTTTGTAAAAAACAAACAAATAAAAACCTAATTTAATTTTTCTTGCACAGTTAAAATTGTTTACAGTCTCTTTACTGCAGTTTAGGGTTAAACTTCATGTCAGAAAGGTGAGTAACTTCCTCTTCTGGGCAGATTGTGCTTTAGAAAACAGTGAAGGAAGATAAATTTGCCGAGCTCTAGGGATCCGATGGTATCAGGGTTCTTCCTGCCACCGTAGTCATGGTGTAGAAAACATCAAAAGACATCTGCCCCACAGGCTGCTGGTGACCACCCTGTGTGGTCAGGATTTATTCAGACCTATCAGGCCCTGCTAGTCTTGATACAATCAAACTATCAGTTTCAGATAACAAATTCTAAATTTTTATTTTGCTGTATATTTTCAAAGCAAGCTCTAAAAAGAACAAGTTTTGATTTAACTGCATAATTCTCATTGGGATGTTAGAATATTTTTACAGACATGTAGGTGTTGCTGTATCAGGCATGTGCCTTTTTAAATAAGTGGGAAAACGGCTGCTATTAGGAGTGTTTCCTTATAGAGGAATAAAAGCAGTTTCTAGTCGGTCCAAATAGCCAACTTCAAAGCTGGTAATCATGAGACAGAAGGATGCAACAAAACAAATATTCAAACTAAACACATCATTTGCATGTTTAGCAAAGTTTACTACAGTTTGAATGAAACAGCTGGACAGGCATTAAACTGTTTAATAATGGAACTGCATAAAATGGCTCCATCTAGAGAGAGCAGTGACTCCTTTGTCATCTAATCCCACTCTGCATGACCCCTCCACCCTGATAACTGCTATCAGGGGTGGAGTCAGAGGGAGGTGGTTTTCAAACGAATACTGCTCAAGTCAAAACTTCTAATACCGTCCCCCAGGATCCTAAAGAAAGTCCCAGTACATGACAGACAAGTCAGTGAGAGATCAGAAAGGACAAGTCGAGAAGGCTGCAGTGGTGTTTGCTTCACTCAGGTTTTGTGGCTTTGATTCAGTGAGATTTGACTCTAAACAAGCCTTCCACTTCAGCTGCCCTCCATGATGCCACAGCTGATGAGGCTCCTTTTTACTTCAACAGATTTTATTAGACTAAACTGTTATTGTATAATGTTTTCATCTGTTTAATGAAACAAAGTATAAATTGTTTGAAGATTGTGGGACTGAATGATATGCATGGTAAATGTATGGTACAGCGCCTTACCAAAGTGTGCCAAACGCTTCACACATTCTCACACACATTCACACACTGATGGTGGACAGCTACTGGCTAGTAGCCACAGCTGCCCTGGGGCACTCTGACATTGTAAGATGTGTATGAATTTACTCTAGATTTTTATTAATCATATCTCTTATCTGAAGTGTATCAGATCCTTGATGGAGAACAAACAGCTGCACACTCACACATTCAACAAGATCTGTATTTACTGTAGTCTTTTTAATAGTGTTTTAGAATTCCAGTACTTCAGTCTTCACTTTTCAGAACCAGAGCTTTTTACAGAAACCCCATACCTGTTCGGCCAGCAAGATCTGTGATGTCTTACCAACCAGCAGCAACTTCAGAAGCCCTGTCACACATCCATCGCCTGTGTTATATTTTTAAATACGTTTCTGAAAGTTCCTTAATACTGAAGACATAGAAAACGCTTCTACTTTTGTCTGTTAAAGAAACCTTTCAAATTACTTTAAAATGATAGCAAAAAGTTTTAGTTACATTTTCCTAAAAACAAGGCAAACGCAAAAATCTGAACTGGTACATCAAATCTGAACTTTGACCAGAAAACAATCAGCTGAAAAACAAACGTTAAAAGATAAAAACACAACAGGAGAAAGTGCACAGACTGCTTTACATTTTGTTCTGCTGCTTGACGGAGGCAGCTGATTCCCACAGGCCTTAGTAAAGTCCACAGTGTGGCAGGGGATCCCCTGTCCATGCAGACATGTGTGGTCCCTTCTTCATCCTTTTTTCCCTCCCCCTCCATGGTACTGTTTCACTGGCTGAGGCTCCCCACCAACAATCAGGGCCTTCATGGGGGCCATAATGACAAAATGAAAGCCAGTTGTGTGTCTGTGGAGGTTTTAATGACTTTCAGAGCTGCTGTGGAAATGCAGGGCTCAGTCCTAATGCACAGTGGCTGCTGCCTCACAAAGACAAAGCAGCTCAGGAGAGGTTTACAGGCCTGATGTGAGCATTGTTTTTACAGGATTAGAAATGTTAGCGCTTCTAATGACGGTAGATATTAGAACTGTAGAGCATGTGGATCATGCAGACATAAACACAGTGGGGCAGGACAGTTTAGTAGGAAAGTATAATAGAAGTTGATATAAAGAAAGGGTTGTGCTTTTATCAGATATGTGGATTTTCTGTTTGATTCTGTTTTGAAAAAATCTAAATCTGAGCCTGTTCATCTTTTCTACTTGTCTCAACAGATTGTAGAAATAAATAGTAAATGTTTTAGTCTATCGATAGCCACAAATCTTTTTCATAAGAAAGTGACTTAGCAAACTGTGTGTACATTCAGAAAGTGTCTCCTTCATCCCAAGTGGATCTTCCCTACTAGCCCCATGACTCGACCCGGATACACTGTACAGAGTTCGGGTCACTTTCTTTTACAGTTAAGTAACGACTCTAGTGTGTGAAAAAGTAGTACAAGGTATGCACAACATGAAGACCGTTAGACCTTTTCTTCTTGTATACAGAGACAGAGTACGGTATTTCATTGACGTTTTCAAAGGAAAGATGTGTGGTAGCCGGTTGTAGCAAAACATACTAATTTGCAGCTGTATACCCCAAGCAGGTCATCAAGTACAATTTAACAAAGGTTGTGAACTGCTGATTAACCAAAATGAAAAATAATGATCTATTTTTGTACACAACACATTAATGGAGGACATGGAAGTTATGTTGAACATTCTGCGGCCATTGTTCTTAAAAGTTCCAAATATTCTCTGTCGTTGTCGTGAGTTTGAGAAATGGTTGGATAAATGTAAGGCAGCCATTTATGTTATGCAAACTGTGACTCCACCGCCCAGCCAATCAGTGACCAACTGTTCTACAAAAGGTGAAACCTTAGAACCATGTAGAGTTGAGTCGAGCCAAACTGATTCTGCCCTATAGAGGAAAGAGAACCAAAAGTGAAGCGACACCATGCTGGTTCTCTTCAGCTGAGAAACATCAGAGTTTGTGTCTGTTTCTTTCAAATGCCAGACAGAAGAAATGCAACCAAAACACGACTTGTGAATTTAAGCAGACTTACTTGATTACTTTGTGGTAGACAGAACAGTTGAACAAGGAAGAGGGAAAGTGGAGGTCAGGAAATGGGGTTGGAGAACTTGACCAATCAGATCAAATATCAAACAGGGCAAATCTGGCTCCTCTTCCTAAGCCTTCTGGAATGAGTGAAGTGAGATGGGTTTCCCACACACTTTAGGATGTGAGGTCAACATTTGACAAAGAAACAGGTGCTGAAGTCTCATAATTCACAAATGTACAGAACAAGATTCACATTTGTATTTTTGATGCAAAAATAAATATATTTTGATTTACAAGTTGCTTCTGGCATGTGGGTTGCACTGCATTTGTGTATGAATTTTGAGACTCCGCTGATGTGCATAAAGAATGCGGAAATCACCCTTTTTTGAAGTTTCACTCATCAAATAAATGTTTCATAAATCATAAACTTGGTTTTAGATATTCTGATGTTAGTTGAGAATAACTCCATCCAGGTTTGAAGAGTCTAGCTGTTGTAGTTTGGGAGTTAGAGCAGGTCTAGTGTGGTCCAGATGTGTAAAAAGTGGTGAAATCAACCTTTATTGAAGTTTCACAAATCAGTGAATGTTTCACAAATCACATGCTTGGTTTTAGATATTCTGCTATTAGACCAGAATTATCTTGTCCAGATTGGAATAGTCTACTGGTTGGTAGGTGTTCAGACATGCGATGGGTGAATTTTTTCAAAATGGGAACTGTGTAGGAGGATTTCAGGCAGGATGGAACTGAGATGGAACTGGCCTGAGATGTTCATAAAGACCCCAGCCAGAACACATCCAGGAACACCAGCAAGTCCTGCTGCCTCTCTGAGGTTGACAGACTGTCGGGGGCATCTCACCTCACATTCCTCCAGGATAAAGGTGCTTACTTGCGCTGCTGCATTCAGAACAGCTGCCACTGGCGGCCCGACTCAAAAGAAGTGCTCCAACTTCTCCTCTAGTGAGATGTCACCTTCTGCTGCTGCATACTGGTCCTGTGTTTGGTGATGTGCTGGATTCCAACCCAAACCTGCCTGCTAATGGTCCAGGTGCTCTTTGATCCTCCTCTCGTAGTCCCAATGAAGGTACTTGGTCATAGTTTCTGATCATATCAAAGGTCATAGAACCATTAGAGGTTTATTAAATCTCCTAAGACTGTTTTTCCCCTATAAGGACAAATCTTTAAAGTCTTGACTGCCACAATTCAAGTTTGCAAGACATGGGTTATTCATAAAAGAATAATGCAAACGTTATCCTTTTAATGTTTGCATTGTTTTCTGTCTCAGCAATACAGTCTCTAGTAGTTGAAACGTGGGAGGAAAGATTTGATGCTGAAATAATTTCTAAACATCATAATCAGGGGAAAATGCATAACTCTTTTGACAGCGAATTAAGCTGTTTGAGCTTTTAGGAGTTCCTTATCACAGTATTAAACATGTCTTTGTTTGTAGAATACCTTGTAAATCTGGCCTACAGTTGTCATTCCAAATGGTTCTGGGCTTGTGTTTGACTGATGGTGTGTTTGTCTCTGCAGCTTTAAAAAAACCTTTCCCACATGCCAGAGTTAAAGTTTAGTAGGCCAAGCCTTCTGATGAGCCTGTATAAACAGGAATGAACCTGTTAACAGGTTGGCCTGCTGAAGTGGTGAGAGAATGCCGTGTGGGAAGTGAGAGCACCTTCTTGTTAGGTTTCCCACACATATAGACAAGTACAAGGAAAAATGACTGCTGTCTTACCTGAGCCTGCCCACAAGGCGATGCATGCATTTCATGCATTGGTTTCTTTTCCTTAGAGTTAGATGATTCATGGTTTTTGGAATCAGTCACAAACTAGGTATAATTACCAATGTCACAACTATAACAACGTTAGAAACAGCAGCCAGAGCCAACAGTCGGTTGGAAAGGTGGGTGAAGGCTGCTGAGATGACGGAACCTCAGAGGAGCGTTGCATCAATTTACCAACAAGTGGAGTTTCAGGTTAAATTATACACCAGTTAGGGCAGGCAGATGTCACAGAGAGATACTGGACCCAGTGGCTACCATGGATCAAGAAAAACTGCAAATTTCAAGTCAGTTGCCATTTGTGGAATATTTTTGAATTTTTCTCCCATACCAACCCTAGCAAAGGTGCAGAAAGCAACTAGTTACAGAGTTTAGATCTTCTACAAAATGGTCTTATTTGCTTTTGAACTCACAAAAATATGATAGTTTAAAATGTGTCAGTATAAAAATGTGTTGACACTGAAAAACATTGGGTGTGATCCAAGACATAATACATAACATCACACCTTTTAAATGAAGCATTACCTTTTGTCATGGTTTTAGGCAGGTTTCTAACCCATTAAGGTGCTTGTCCCAAAGACAAGCACCTTATGGTGATAATGTGACAATCTTGGTCCAGGTTGTTCAGGAAGCAGCAGCACTTTGAGAGGGCGAGAAGTGAGTGAGGAAGACGAGTGCTGCAGGCGTAATGAGAAGAGAAGCTTATTGGTTTATACAAGCAGATAAACGACATGGAGGAGTGATGGAACCCAGAGAATCGGTTCACATGGAGGTGTGGACGGTAAGAGTGATCGAAGGTTGACAGATTTGTCTGAAGGTTCCCAGTCATGGAGATGAAGATCCAGAGATAATTGTTAGATATTTATTGGAACAATACAGGAAACAACACAGAAGCTTCATTGAGAAGGAGCACAAGGGAGATTATTAGCATTGGTCTTCAGCACACAGGGAAACTTGGAGAGACCATGAAGGTTAACATATATGACTGGCAGCTAACTCCTCTAATCATCCTGCTGATGGCTTGATGAACTGCAGGTGTGCAGAAGACCTGCAGCTCCAGGTTTCAACTGCACTCTCTGGTGGAAACCTGCAGCTCCAAACCAGGACAAAAATACCACACATAAACACCAGATATCTGACAACTACATTGTATATTTATGTTATATACTGATATTTTCATTACAAAAAAAAAAATACAAAAAAAAAAAAAAAAAAAAAACATGAGGCCAATAATAAAAACTAACTGGTACCAGGCCATTTAAGGTCAGGTCTAGAAGACAGGTGTGGTGAATTTCTGTGTTTAGGTGTCTCAGCTCCACCTCTCTGTTTAAAGAGCCAGTGTTCCACTGAAGGGCTTCTAGTATTTTTCTCTGCTTTGTTCAAGTTTGACATTTTTCTTAAAAAGTTCATACACTGCTAGTGTTGTAACCACTTTATGCTCTTCTGCTGTTGCTTTAGTCATACCATCTCTCTGGTGTCTGGACAATTCCCCATGGATTATATATAT
>CAEGAE010090160.1:0-10311 GCA_903067095.1 Girardinus metallicus | reverse complement strand
AATATTCTAATTTTGTGACACACGGAATTTTGGATTTTCATTTGTTGCCACTTCAAATCATCAAAATTAAATGAAATAAACATTTGAATGCATCAGTCTGTGTGCAATGAATAAATATAATGTACAAGTTACACCTTTTGAATGCAATTACTGAAATAAATCAAGATTTTCAAAATATTCTAATTTACTGGCTTTTACCTGTACAGTACAGATACTGTAACAAAAATAAGGTACAATACTGGCGAATTTGGCTGCCAGTAGTTTACTCTAAATTTACATATTCAGCACTGTAATTAATTTTCATAGTAGTTTATGGTCAAAGTAAATTCAGTGATGAAACTACATATCTAGTAAATTCTGACGTCTTCAGCTGCCAGTATTTTATTGTAGGTTTTACGACTCCATCTACTTTATCAGTAAGATTCTACAAAAAAAGGTAGTGCAACATTTTATTGTGCAGTTGTAAAATGCATAGTCTTTACATTGCATGACACAAAACAGGTTGAGCTAACATTCTTTAGGACAGAATTTTTATTTTTACAAATTATTTTTACATTTATACAAGTATGTGAGAATGTGGTTTTATGTGTTTGTATTTTGGTTAATTTAATCCCCGTGTGTCTAAATTACACATGGGGACATAACAGCTGTCCCTTGTTATGCCATGTGTAATTAGTCTCACCTGTGTCATCTCTTTCCAGCTGAATCCTGTTGTCTTGCTACCAGTTTGACTCATTTGCCTTTTGCCGTGTCGTCTGTTCTGAAGTGCTGTACTGATGCTTAGACATCATCAAACTCATTTTCTCCATTTTACCCTGGGCCACACTGCATTCATCCTCATCAACAAATCTACGTTATGACAAAATAATAAAAGCACATTGCCAGGTCTCAGGGAATTAATTAGAAAAAAGGGCCTTTGTAGTCATGGTTGCAAAAACTATGGAATAAAAATGTAACAATTACAGTTCCTACAGCCTTAAACTGCATTTAACTAATTAATTTTTACAATCTTAATGACTCAGAAAATACTGTTAAAAGAAAATTCACATATCTATGCCTTTTGGTATTATTAAAGAAAAAAAGAACAAAGACCCTCCCAAATTAAAAAAAAACATAAACATGGCTACAGTAATGCTGAAAACCAGTAATAGTTTGCTCTTTAAAACTCTGCTTAGGACAACACAATGTGATTCTACACTTCTTATTCAACAACATAAGTGACACTTACCTTTTTAGATGCAGGTGAAGCATGGGAAAATATAAGAAAATATACATTAGACCTTAAATTACTTGGAAACAGAAATATTTCAAAGAAAAAATGACAACTAACATGAAAGTGAGAAACTGCTTATTCACTGAAACTTTTAAGAGTGGTCACTAAACTGTCAAAGAGCATTTTGATGAGTAAAATTTAGAAGTTTCACATTAAAATCTAAATTCATTGTAAAAAAAATTTGATGTTAAAAACCATGGTTTAATTTTTTTAAAGGGGTCTGTGAAGTTTGTAAAAAAGGGGCCTGTGGGGTGAAAGACCTATGTTATAGCAAATTTCTGTATTTTGAAGCAAATCAAACTATCACTTTATGTCTGTGATCTCATGTGCCAGATGCATCATTATACCCTATTAGATCCATCCATCCATCCATTGTCTGTTAACCCTTGACCCTTAACGGGGTCGGGAGGTGCTGGTGCCTATCTCCAGCAAGCACCCTATTAGATTAATTAAATTAAATTTTTCTTCTAACAATTCTTCATGGGAAAATATTTTTGAGGTTACAGCCAAAAAGAACATACAATCTTAAAATTTTTCAAACAATTAGACCACACGAGTGACTCCACCCAGAAGGCTGCAAAATGTATTGCAGGAGTAGTCCTTTATTCAGTCATCACTAAGGCTAATGTGCTTGTCTCACTTGATCCTCCCATTACTATTTTCTATTAGCTAGCTTGTCAGTTAACAAGCTAATGTCTTCATTCCCAATTCTTCACCTTTTGGCTCTGAGACATACACATCCATGCTGAACAGGGACATTGATGCATTGTTTCTCTATTGTGTTACTATTTTTCATAATTTCATTAGTGTTTCAGTTATTCCTCATTATCACTTTCTTAGTTTTTATCATCAATTATTTTATCAATTTATCAGGTTAATTATTATTATTTTCTTTAGTTGAACAATGCTGGCTTAATTACATAGTTTATTATCTGACATATTTTAACTGTAAAATAAAATTATGTTTATAAACATGTTTTGGAGAGAATCAATCTGTGTTTATTCTGTATGTGTGTGCAGTACTTTCTGAGACACCATTGGATGAATTCACTCATTAACGAACATTAATCTGTTTGTTAATGTCACCTCATCAGATTAGTATTCATAGAATTTAATACCTAAAAAGTATTTGGCTAATCATACTATATAATCAAGTGGTACACGACTTGTTAGTTTTGACCCTCCCTTTACTGATCCCTCCACCCCACAGTAGTTTCACAGTGAAACTTTCACTTCATATTGCCCAAGTCCGTCCAGTAGATTGTGTATCTACAGTAGGGCCAATGAAAGAAAACATAACATTAAAAAACTACATCGGACTTATAAAAAAAACAACTTAAAAAAAAAAAGTGGGATTATTGAAAAGCATGTTTAATTTGTGCTTGAATTACTTTTAATGAACAGTTCTGTAGTAGTCATAGAGGCTCTTACAGGTGTACTGTTTTGTATTTGAATTTGTTTGGTGTTTCTTGTTGATGCTGATGGAAGTCTGGCTATAAACTACAGTTACAGTGATAACTAGATTTGTGTGTGCAGACATGGAGTCTTTCATTTCACAAAACCACATGAGTGGTGCTAAAGAGGGTGGGAATGCATTTGGTTATCTTTTGGAGTCCTTCTAGCACAGTTATAATTGTGAAATATACCAATCTGACTTATTGTTAGCAGCTTGCGGGCAAAGGTCTGTGTGGACTGTAATCCTTCCATTCATCAAGCTACCCTAACTGATTAGGTCTGTGCTGAGTTATGGTGGGAATCAGTAACATTTCCTCCCTCATGTAGACTCGGGTTCCTGCTGATAACAAACAGCTCCATATAACTCACATGTGGACGTGCAGCACAGTCTTTAATGCACTGCAAGCAGGGAAAATTGTGTATTTGAAGGCCTTGTTGCATTCACACCACAAAGGGGTGTATTAATAGATTTATGAGGCATGGAAGAGCTTATATAAAACAGGAAATCCACATCAAATGAAGTTTCCTCCCAATGCCACTTATTCTATTTTCTATCAAATCACAATTTTATCTCACCACACAGCTAGATTTTGCATGTGCTCGTACTCAATCCAGCTCTATGTTTCATACATTGTCTGTGGAATGATTTGTTTTGTGCATTTGTTTCCCATGTGTGATGTTATTTTAAGAGCAGATTCTGTGACTAATGACTTGAGGTTTATTTTCTAGGTCATTTTCACTTCTACAGCTGAATGATAAAATGTCCTCAGAGGGAATGATTGAATTTTGACAGCATTTGGTCCACATCTAGACCAGCGTTGAGTATGTAAGTGTTATGATTTAAAAGGAAGTTGGGACATGTAGAGTGGGCATGAGGCAGTTGACAGATTATCTTATAGGTATGTTGATATAAAGTTTCAAACAGGAACTACTCAACATAGCTGTATAGTGGAGAAAAAAAATAGGAACTTATTTAAAACATATCAACCTTAGCCATATCACATGTACCAAATCCTACAAACATCCAAAGGTCAACATTTCATCAGGTTTAGTCATTGATATGCATAGGGTCTAAGCAAGGAATATTTCACTCCTGACCTCAAGGGTTGGTCTCCTGTGACTTTTGAATAAATTAATATACTTTATCAATTCTCATGAATTAATAAAGTATGTTATTCTTTATTATATATTATTCATGGAAATTCACATGTCAGCAGAGTGTTTCCTATTACACACAAAAAACCTTTACACATCTAAGCAAATTAATTAGTTATCTGGCAACAAAGAAGATCCTACAACTCTCAGCACCTTAGACCAGGAAGGGTCAGGTTGTCCAAAGGCTGCAGTGCTACAGGGAAACACACACCATAGACTGGCCATGTGGCAAGCACAAAGACAGATCAGCAGCAAAGAACAGAAGCAAAAAGGCAGAGGCAACACAGGCCACATCAATAAAGCCCCACCTACCCAGGAAAGACAAAAAGACACTGAAGATTATTTGGCTATTTCTTTTTCTCCATGTATGTGATATAAGATTGAAACCATATTCTGATTATTGATTATCACACATGGCATGTTCGAAATTCTACAGGAAGTCCTCGCCAATCCTTTGCCACCAAAGAAGAAGTGACAATAACTTCTGTCTGGAAGGTCGGATTTTGACAGAAGGCCAAACTCTAATTCAGTCTAAACTGAATTAGTTTGGATTAGTTCATCAGTACAAACTGGACACTTAATGAACTGGAGGCTATTTGGAAGATTCACCAAATGTGCCACGTAGTCAACAAATGCAGGAAGGCGCAAGAGCGTTGACAAAAGGTGACAGGATGATGGTGCCAGATCTCCAGCGGTGGCCAGAGCAGCGCTGAACCTTATTCAGCGGATTGCTGTTCAGCAACTCCTGTCAGTTGAAATCACCTGGACTGAAGCAAGAAAAAAACCTATAACACGCAGGGCAGTGTGCCCTGAGGATCAGGACGGGAAATTCTGACTTTGTGTATAGCACGGAGTTTAAGTATTGTCAACAAAATACAAAAAAAATATAATTAATGTTAGTTATATCATTCTTAAAACTTCAGTTAAATCCTAATTAAGTAATCAACAATTTTCTTAGTCTTAAAATAAGCTATGCTATGCTGGTCACATTAGAAGCCAACCTAAGACATCAATGAACAAAAAAGCTGCTTAGGGCCCCCCAGATCTTCTGGGGTTTCAGTCTGCCAAAATAAATAAACATTGAAACGCTAATGAAGACACATGCATTGCTGTGTGTGAGCTCCTCTATAGTGATGGCTTTGTGGGAAACAAATAATATCTTTGCTCTTTAGCTGCTCTCCTGGGGGTGAGCCTTGTTTGTCACCAGGCTTGTGAGCTACCTTTTTGATGCAAGTATTAGTCAGGAACATTAGTTGAGGTATTCTGTAAGCCAAACCGATTGCTGGAAGAGGACTTGCAGGGACAGCTGGCAGTTTTTCCCCAACATCGGTCTTGTTGTATATCAATGTCTGACACTTCCTTAGAAAATTTTCCACCCAGAGTTGTGCTTAAGAAACTTAATAGAGTGTTATGCAATCACCCATTAAAAGTGCTGGAAAATCATTTTATGGCAACAGTTCCCTAAACATTTATTGGCACCCATATAAAACTTGTGCAAAAAGTCTCAAATTTATTTAACTTTCACAAACTCTTCCTGAAGATTTTACAAATATCTCATCTTAAATTTAGTTATATTTATTCAGTTGAGAATAATCAATCATTTTCAAAGAAAGAGTGGTCTGTACCGTATAAGAGTTAGGATAGAGAGATGGCCATAATGTCATTGTTTTAGACTCACTGAAATCCAGATGAAGTATTGAGATTTTGCATTTTCAATAATAGATGTTGGTTTGTTTTCTTGCGTGTTTCATGGTTTGGTGGATTAAATAGAAAGTGTTTTATATAAGCACAAAGTTGTGTGCAGCATAAGATACATATCCATGCAGAGGGAAAGTTTTGAAAAACATATAAAAATTGCTTAATATTGTATGTTGCTAGGTAAATTGCTTGTTTTGCAGCATCATAGAAACCTTTGTTTAGTCTTGGTCATACTTTACTGCTCTTCTTGTGCTCCTGCTGGTTGTCAGGAAGCCAAGCAGCTGTGTAGAGCTTTGGAGATCTGCCGTCAGGGATGGCTGGACTTTCTTTTCCATGTCTGCTTTCCTGCCCCAATCAGCATGTTAGCACTTGCAGAACTGACTACAAAACACAGGGCCTTTAACTCAAAATCAGCTGATTACTTATTACACTGTGTTGCATTGTTTTAATACTTCTTAAACTAGTTCACATTTTGTCACATTATAATCACAAAACTTTTGTTGTTATTATTGTAAGATTTTATGTGACAGACATACCCAAAGCAGTCAGTAGTTGAAGTGGAAGAGAGGATCTGTATAGCTGTCACAATCTACATAAAACAGCAGTTCTGGGCTTTTCCCCAGTCTCTCAAGTTTTCTACCTGGGTTGTCCTGCATTTTACCCCAGTCTTCTTCTCATCAACTCTGGTTATCTTCTCTGTCCTAGCTGAAGAAAAGCATCTAGACGGAATTATCCAGCCACCACCAAGAGGAGTTTAATTATACACTGTTTTTTCATGAAAGCCAGAATTATGGAGTTAATGTCTAATATTTGTCCTATGGACAGACTGACCCACCTTAACAGTGGAACTCTGCAGCTCCTCCAGAGCTATCTCTTGGCTGCTTCATTGATTAATGCCAGGTTAGGCATATAGTTTTATAAGGAGGCTTTATCTTCTGCATAAGGAGCACTCTGTAGTATTTGTTGGGACATGGGCCTTATAAGGTAAAAAATGCTAAAACACACATAAACACACACACTGCAATAGCAGGAGACAGCATGCATACTTTCTGCAGCTCTGCTCTGATAACAGCTGAAAATAGATCCATCTTGTGTGAACGTGGAGTATTCAGGCCATCACTACTGATTGTGAGGCCCACACAATAGCAGTGAGTCTGTGGGATGTGACAAGAGAGCCGTGGGTGGAGACTCCTCTCAAGGAAAATTCCACCCACTAATCCCCTTGAATATCGTCAGCACTCATTCACCTGTGAGGCTTTGCGTGGGTAAAGCTGACAGTGGAATTTTTGCTTTGCTGTGCAGTTTAGCATGAAACTCTAGTCATACAGCTTGAAAATAACTTGCTGACAAAATAGCCTAAAATTTAGGAAACACTTTTAAATGTGTCTGTAATGGCTTCAGAGTAAAAGAGGCAATCCTTTTACTCTGGAAATCCATTACTCGAGATCCATTATTTTTCACACTCAGATTTCTAGAAATGTAATTTTTAGACAACTTTTATAAATGCAGCTGTTCATGGATAAAGAAAAAATAGTAAATAATGAAGGAATGGCTAGAACAACAGAGGACAGAAGGAGGGATGTGAGAATGGATGCAACGCTTAGACAACTGAAGGAGGAATACAGCCTGGCAAATATCAGTATTTTTCTGTGCTGTACTTCGTCTTTCCATATTTATCCAGACCTGGAAAATCGGCAAAAACAAATGACAGGCTTTTGTAAAATGAGTAAGAGCCCTGGAAGCCATAAATGTCAGGAGAATACAGAGTTGCTGTTAAACACCATGACATGTGATGTCATGGTGTGAACTCCTATTTGCTTCTGTTCAAGAATAAAAGCATGTCCGAGTATTCATGCCAGCATTCTGTAAATTATAAGTTTACAGAAAGTTATTATTAAGTTTCTGTAATTATGAAGAAACTTAAATAAGAAATCTTTTTAGAATATAATAAAATACTGCTGGGTGTTAGAGACTCAACACAATAGCCTGGATCACACAGCTCACAGATGAAACTAATGATTTGATTTACACTGCTGTCGACTCATGAAACTTCTGGTGTGTGAGTGCGTATGTGTGCATGTGTGTGCACGCGCGTGGCTGGGTGTGGGTGTGCGTGCGTGTTTGTGTGTGTGTATGTGTCATTCGCCAGGGTCCAAACCTCACTCAGCCTTCATCGGTCTTGTTCCCACGCCTATCAGGACTTCCTGCTTGTGCCACTGTGGCCCCACCCACATCTCAGCATCCACTTCCTTCCTTTTGGTGGTGTCAAAGCCTCTAATTGGGCAGCATCATTATTACAAGCCTGTTTTACATGAAATGTAAACTGCTTCGTGTGGCTCTTTTGGCTGTGAAAGATGATCTTTGTGTTATTGAGTGGGGAAGAGAAGAGAGGTTTTGACATTTGTGGTTGCTGTTCTTTAGGCAACTGCAGACATTGAGAGCAAACACATTTGTTGTGCAGCATTACTTTTACAGCACAATGTATCTTGTTAATGAAGGCTGAAAACTTTTGCTTTGGCTTTTAAATAATTTTGCTGGCTATATAACTGCTGTGATAATGAGCTCCAAGAATTAGCACATTTCTGGGATACACATCGAACATGGAGTCATGCAAACACAGAAAGGTGCATCACATTCCAAAAGGCTTCAGTTGAACTGTATTGAGACAAAGCAATGCAAAACAACAATGAGTTTGCTAGAATTAGACAAGGCATGTTTTGGGCTGTTTTGAGTTGTTTTTAAGGTTAGTTTATTCTGTTTCTTAGTATCTTTCTTTGAATTGGTCAGTTTTGTTTCTGTTTTACTTTAGTTCGGTCCTGCTTAATGTTTCTAGTTATGTTTATTTCTTGTCTATAGTTATTCCTTGTTTCCCTAGTTTAATTCTGGTTCTTAGGTCTAGTTAATTTTAGTGTTAGATTCATTTCCTAGTCTCTTGTGTACTCTCCCTCATGCCATTTTCTCTCTCTCCTCAGCCTGCCTTCTGCTCTCTCCCCTCACACCTGCAGCCCATTAGCTCATCAGCCTAGGTCTTTTGTTCCAGCATTCACACACTCAGTATTTAAACCCTATTCACACACTTGGCTGGTGAGAAGTACTCCTGTTACTGCCCCTACCCTATGTTCTCTTTGTGTCTCTTTGATGTTTTTTCCCCTTGGATTTATGGTTTGTGTTCTGCGTGATATTTTTTGTAAGTTTTTTGGGTCATCAATTCATATTAAATATTCCTCATCTAAAAGCTGCCTCTGCCTCTCTGCATTTGGGTTCACTATCAACCACTACAGAGCAAATATCTTTTTTGATAGTGAAGATGTGAAAAACTACATGCTATGTTTAAACAATCTGTCATCAGTCTAGAATAATTCAGCATTGGTTATATTGGTGCAGTACAATATTTTTCCTATATCCTTGGAAAAATATTGTACTGGGTCAATTTTTCATACATTCTGATTTTCTGCTAACTCAATATTTTACGTAAATATTTAAAATATGAAGCCTAGGCATAAATTCAAATGGGAGACTCTCTCCAACTCACCTGCATCATCTAATGGCCATGTCTCTGACACGAAGTCGTTGCTCTGCTTCAGCCAATTATCACTTTATGAGGCCCATCATCCATAGATCCACCTGCATCTATGACCGCATCTGTGATGCGACCCGGCTCCTTCATTGAATCAAAGGTTATTTCAACAAAGTATTAAGTTAAAGGAGAGTGCTCTCACCCAGTCAGGTTATTGCAGCATTCTTTTACCCTTTCCCAGCTCTAATCTATTTCTCAGATGTGTTGTACAGGGTAAAAGTAAGAAATATGAAGAAAACATTTATCAAGGAAATAAAGGTTCCTTGATAAAATAAATCCATCCATTTTTATTTACAAAGAAAATTGGTATTTTAACAGGAGTGTGTCTGCCTGTGTCTGTGTATGTCTCTGTGTGTAATGTTGTATGTAAAAACACAATTTAAGAGAATCTTTTGCTTCCATAATTTGTGCTAAAGTAATTTCAAGACTTAGTGAAGCACCTGACACTATTCAGCACTTGATTAACTGCTGTAATTGGTTGTATGATTTTAGTCTCTGCGACCTTTCCTATAATAAACTGGCTAACTGACTCGTTGAAAGGTGAGTTCACAACAAAGCATGCTGCAACAGCATAATTTGACTGATGCTGATGTCTTGACGCTGGCTGTTATGCTTTGTCTTGTGTAGTGTGCTGATATCGGGGCTATCATTAGAAAGACCTTTGACCCTCCTCTTTACTCTTCAACCAGCCGACCAGATGGTTCAACACTCCTTCATTAGCTCCAGCTCTACCTTACCTGTTGGCCATGTTCCTACCCTCCTCTTATCACAAGCACCACCTAACCCGACCCCCACACCCCTGTCTAACCTTAGCCTCCTGCTTTTCTTAATCTGTCTAATGTGTGTGTAAATATTGCTTGCATCGTCCAGATAGCTTTTGTTTTACCATCAAACAAGTCTGAACCATGGGAACCTGGTCATTAATTACAATGTGATTCATGGTTATGGCTCTGTGTCTCGTCTCGCTGCTGCTCTGTCATTAGGACTTTCCCAGACTTCCCATCCCAACCTCACCCTGCTAAAAGCACCCCCACTGCAGCAGCCAGGCCTACTAAATTATCAGGCCATGTTTGCACACAGATCAACACCTTTGCTTCCTCTTGGAATAGAACACTTGCCACTTTTATTACTAATGTAATAAACATTTACAGTT
>CAEGAE010090158.1:0-60847 GCA_903067095.1 Girardinus metallicus | reverse complement strand
GAGATAGATTTAGATATAAATATAGATAGATATCTATCTATATCTATAGATAAATTTATATATATCTTGCCCAGAAAGATAAATAGTTTTCCAAATTCTTCCCAATTTGTATAGATTTAGTCTTCTAAAATTCTCTTTTTGTTCCACGTTGTTTACATTTTCTTTTTCTAAATCTCCCTTTAATTAATGAATGTGGTTGTCTTATTTTCTGTTTAGAATTAGAAATAAAAATCTTACAATGGATGAACTTGAGTACTGATGTTGTTGAACGTGGGGGAAGCCGGAGTATCCGGAGTGAACCCACACCTACACGGGGAGACATTTCCCACCGTGCAGTCCTGACTTTTCAATATTAAAATGTCCAATTAACAACAACAGTGGCTCTTTTGCCAATTCCCGCCAATCACGTGGCCCCACCCCCCTTTTCAATCTAAGATACTGTAGACATGAGTTGATGTCTACGCTGGATGGTCTTTACATCTGTCTTTGTATTGGCGCAGATGTGACGGAGTTAAAGCCTTTTTAATGCGCCTCCACAGGGAAATCTTTTTCACGGGGCTCTCTTCTTTTTCAGAGATATTCTTCTCCTCTGCTGACTCTTCAGCTGCTTGACTTTCAGATTCCTTAGGTGTTTGGTTTACATCTTCATTTACTGTAACTTTAATCTGTTAAATGAGATTACCAAAGAGGTAATCTCATCCTCTTCCATTAGGCCACTCTGTCCTTCTGTAGAAACTACAGGAACCTTACCTGTTACGTCTTCTGAAACGTAACAGGTAAGGTTCCTGTCTGATTCAGAACTACCATTTAACAGATTTAACCTTAATCTGTTAAATGAGATTACCAAAGAGGTAATCTCATCCTCTTCCATTAGGCCACTCTGTCCTTCTGTAGAAACTACAGGAACCTTACCTGTTACGTCTTCTGAAACGTAACAGGTGTCTGATTCAGAACTACCATTTGACAGATTTAAGCTTAATCTGTTAAATGAGATTACCAAAGAGGTAATCTCATCCTCTTCCATTAGGCCACTCTGTCCTTCTGTAGAAACTACAGGAACCTTACCTGTTACGTCTTCTGAAACGTAACAGGTGTCTGATTCAGAACTACCATTTGACAGATTTAAGCTTAATCTGTTAAATGAGATTACCAAAGAGGTAATCTCATCCTCTTCCATTAGGCCACTCTGTCCTTCTGTAGAAACTACAGGAACCTTACCTGTTACGTCTTCTGAAACGTAACAGGTAAGGTTCCTGTCTGATTCAGAACTACCAGAGATCTGGGGGATCAGTTGTGTCTCAGAAGCGTGTTTCCTTAGCAAAAAAAAGCGCTCAGTCTGTGTTGAGGTCGTTTCATAATCTGGTTTGAATTGACATTCGTTTTCCAGAACTTCCATGTCAGTCTGCGTTGAAACTGTTTTACTGACTGGTTTTAATTGAGTCCTGGATTCCTGTACGTCCGTCTCCGTTTGTGTTGAGGCAGATTGGTATTTTACTGCTTTCTGCTTTGGGCTCTCTTGTGAATCTGTCTGAATCTGAACAGAAACCATTGAATTCTTTCTTTGTCTTTTTTCCGATTGTAATCTACTCACCAGCTCTTTCTGCTGTCTAAGTTTAGCATTGAGTATTTTATTTATGTCAAACATCTCATCCAGCTTATTCATTAGATATTTCTGTACTGTGATATATTTCAATTCAGAGTCCTTCCATTTGGCTTCACACATACATTTTGTTTGACCTGTTGTCTTTTCGGAAGAGTGGGGCAAACTTTCCTTTTTCAAGGAAGCTGCCTCATCATGTTCTGGTCCCTTCATTGAAACATTTTGGGTTTCAATGTTCTCAGCAAAAAAACTCACATCTATGCGATCTTCTGACTTGGGGAAGACTTTCCAAAATGTCTTCTTTTGGCTGCTGGGCAAAGCTGCCTCATTACTTTGTCTGTCCGGCAGAGAACCGTCATTGATGTCTCTGTTTTCAGTAAAAAATGTCAGATCTATGCAAGCGTCTGACTCAGGGAAAGATTTCCAAAGCAGTGGCGTCTTTTTGATGCGTTTAGTTTTTGATGTCTGCCTTTCTCCTTTCTGATCCACTGTCTTCTGTGATTTTGAGATGCATTTCTTTTCGGTGACCGGCTCTGTTGCAGAAATCACAGGTTCCTCTTTGGTAATCTCATTTTTTAACAAATCTCCCTGACCACATTTTTCTACAAGCTGAAAAGTATCCTGCTTGTTAACATTTTCAACGACAGACTGAGAGGACTGTTCCTTCTCTGGGCTCTCCTGCAATACGGAGATTGATTCTTGTTTGGTAACAGGTGAATCATCTTCCACTCCAGTGCTTTCAGATGTAGTCCTTAAATCAGCGGGGGCATGTTTTTCTAACCAGATATTAAATGGTATTTTTTTCTTCTTGTTCCGCCTCCTTTGTGGTGGCTGTTCCTCAGACTTAGAGGGCTGTTCCTTCTCAACTGACTCATGCACTCCAGCGGTGGATTCTTCTACACTGACCAGCGAATCATTCTGCTTTTCGATGTTTCCTGCAGAAATCTCTTGTACAACAGGGACGACGTGTTCCTCCGACCAGGTGTTTAATGGTACCTGGTTCTTTTCATTGGAATTGCTCTCTGGTGGCTGTCTGTCCCCTTTTTGATGTACTGATTCCTGTGCTTCAGCGATCGATTCATTTGCAATCACTGGTGAAGCGTCCTGGTGTTCGACATTTTCTGCAGAATTCTTTACCTGCTCCGCTGCCATTTGCAGCTCGAACCAGACTGCAAATGGCACCTTCTTCTTCTTGCGTTTTGGTCGCTCTGGTAGCTGTAATTTCCTTTTGATGTCGTCGAATGCAACCTCTTCGACTCTAGGCTGGTTGGACTCCATTGTAACTTTTACTTGTTTCTGATTCTAAGATGAATAACTTCTCTATAAACTCAGTAAAGATTTCACGTTACGCTTGATGTCAATCTCCAAAAGAAATGGGCACCAAACAAAGAAGAAAATCCTACTGTGAACTGCTGAGTAAATGCTCAAAGAAACGTATCAACAACGGCTGCCAACAGGTTGTGATGAAAGAACACTGATGTGACGAGTTTACATAATCGCTGGTGATGTCAGAATTCTGCCTTTGAAGTTATACTGTGATGTCACATTGTGATGTCACAGTTTCATTTGATATTCAGAGCGGGCTTGTCCGATGGACTTTTTAACACGGCGGATGCGCGCGCAACCTGACTGCAGCAAAAGGAGGCGGGCTTTTAAAGGGTCACTGGTTGCTGTAGTTACCCACCATTACCATGTTGTTTGAGAAGGACCTCGCTGCAGCAAACAGAAAGGGGCGGGGACGGACACTATTATCCGCGGTCTCCCGTTTCTAATTTCTTTTGAAATCTGTGATATAGCTTCGTCTTTAGGAAGGAGTTTCACTCTCAGCATGTACTTGAACTTCTCTCTCTTATTTACTTCAGCGCAGCTCGCAGTTTTTAACCATAGCTTTCTGTGTACTTCTAATTCTGCTCCTTAGTTGCATCATTTCGGACTTGCTACTGCCTCTAGTGGCGTGAGGGTGGTAGCACAACTAATATAATTATGTCACTAAACGAGAATATCACACAGTCTTTATTATTTATTATTAATTCTGGCTTTGCTGGAAGCGTAAATCAATGTTGTTCCTCTGTTATTGATAATTTCATACACAAACAGTTGTTAAGTACATAAAATGCTGAGTAGAAAAAAAATTCCCGACATCGTTTTTGCGTCCCCTCTTGTGCAGCGTCCCTATGCGTTGCATACAGTGCACAGCCACTTTTTGCGCAACTGATGATTACTGCTGTACAGATCAGAACATTTTATGGTTTACAGTCAAATATTTGTGATAATCTGAGGATTGTTTGGCAGAAATACCTGATTTAACTACAGAGTGGCTGAAAATCTTACCAAATACAAGCAGGCACAGCAGAGGGAAGCTTCCCCAATATAAGTTAATTCATAGGTTTTATTTTAACCTCCAACATTTGTTGTTCTTTTGATGTTAGTCATTCTTATTTACTTTAACCTTTCAGACAGATACTTAAGCAGGGCATATTGTCTATTGAAGCTTTTGTTTTCTTCAATGTCTGTATTAAGATGAAAAATGACACTACCAACTTAGATAATAACAAAACGGTACAATAAAGGGATGTTTGCACGTAATGTGGGTGAATATTATGTCAGTTAAAATAAAATGACACTATTGTATGTCTTAATCTACTTCTGAGATAAATGTTCTAAGGGATAAAGATATTAGACCATAATGAAGGATCAAATGTGATTTAATGCGGTTTGACGTTTCTCATTTTCTTGTTTACTCCATCGTCATGGTGCTAAATAAAAAATGGAGAAAAAAATAATTTCAGTCACCATCATCTCTACGGATTTGTATTTTGCAGAGAATACAAAAGTAAATTAAAGCAGCTCGATGGCTTACACTTTAAAAATAACCATTAAAGAACAAAATGCATTTGAATTTGAAAAAACATTGTTTCTGGTTTCAATGATATGTTGTAAAATATTCTCATTTTCAGTTTTAATATATTCAACTAGTAAAGCCCCTGGGAATTAAACTCTCATATAGCAAAACACACCTGGTTTTAAAACAAGAGCTGTACTTAAGTTGCAGACAGTGTTAGATCATTTTCTGATTTCTATTCCTATTCTACACTTTTTGCACCAGTTTTGAAAACAAACCAGATTTTAGCTGTTTGAGCTCACCTACATTTAACACAAACTGGTTAACAGATTACTGCTGCCTTGAACCAGATCATGCATCACATCAAGCATCTGCTCAGCACTGAACGGGTTCAAAGTCATCAAGTGACATTGTAATGTAGAGCTGCGTATTGCTAATTATTAATTAACCCTGATTTTTAAACAGTTTTTTGCTTCGCAGAAGATTTACATTTACATTTCAGCAGTGCATTGCAGATTATTCCTCTGCTCTCCCAAACACACAGCGGCTCTGTCAGAGTAGAAAGTCGCTGCTGTTGCTGCATTGAAGCTGCATTTTTTCCTGGAAGTCACATGATCAGTGCTGGGTGGAGCTTCTTATATAAAGACTGCAGTCAGCAGGAAGTGAACGGCACAAGTCCAGATCAGTGGAAGTGGGAGGCTTTAAGGTAAATCTCTTTTTCTATTTATATTTTACTTGTTTTTTGCTGTTCCATCTTGTAAAACCTTGCTGTAGTTTCTTTGTCAGTGTTGCTGTAGCATGTTGGTTTTCTGCTGTTTAGCTCAGAACAGGTTTTAGTTTGAATCGGTTTAGGTTTTAAAACAGAATCAAAAATGAAAGTTTTCACTCTCCACCTGCAGTTAGAACTAAAGCATCAAAGGTCATCTGACCCAAATGAACTCAGTTTTACTTGTGGCACACATATTGAGATAGATTCTCCTTGGATCTTCTGATAATAAAGAGAGTGTTACTTTATGAAGTCAGATTTGACAGAGACCACAGCTCCCACGGAAAGTCTTTCTTGTTGACATGAAAAACCAATTATCTGTCTCCATAGGTATCTTCACCTCTATTGAAGCCGGTGAGCAGGAACTATGTCAAAATTTAATAAAAAAGGATCCAACCAGGTAAGTTAGTTTTTCTTGTATTCATTTGATCAAAATGATACAAAGACGACATAATTTAAATCATTGGAGCATTTTTCACATATCGTCTGCTACTGCCGAAGATACAACAGAAAATAGGCATGTAAACAAGCAGGACTTATAAATAAATGAAATGATTATTAATCAAATCAAAAAAGTTGTCTTGTAACTTACTTGTCATAAGTTATGAGATCCCTAAAATGTAGGGATCTCGTAATCTCAGAATGTATACACATTAGTGTACACGCTAGAATGCATAAACAATATAAAAATAATAAATGTTCAGGGATACTAAAAATATTAATGACAAATTAATTCATCCAGATCAACGGTAGAATCCAGAACAATATCTAAGCGCTGACGATCTCTCTTGGCTCAGTTGAACTCAGTGTTCATAATAAAATAATAAATCCCTTTTTGTATAAACTGGGTTATCTTTGTTTGATATTAAAAGTTGTTTTATCTGAAACATTTGAATCTGTCTGGAGAGAATTTTTTTCTAAACTCTGCATGCTCTTGACATTATTACCTCAGATTCCTGAAGGTTATCAGTTTCAATCTCTTTAACACAAACCTTTTTTTTTTTTTTTTTTTTTTTTTCAGGCTCTGGAGGGCTCAGTGGTTTGTCCAGGTTGTAAAACGACATTTCTGTCTTTTGTCAACTTTGAACTGGAGATGGATGGCAGTTTAGATTTCCAAATGAACCTATTTGAACATAACGATGAGGAATTATGCTTTGTCAGGCACATATTTGCCTATAAACAACAGGTGAGCTGAAATTTCAGTGTTTTAATAGATCTATTTTATTCCTGAATGGATATTTTCTATGTTTTTCACAAGATTTTATTGCAGGATTGTTTCAATAATAGACACTCCTTTAAACACTAAACTGTCCCAAAGTCTTTGTATGCCTAAAATATAATAAAGGCAGACAAGAGGACAGGAATTTCAATAATGTCAAGTAATCTCATAATGGTTACTTTTTATTTTTTGGCTTCCTATCTGGACCATGTGGCTTACACTTTGTACAGTGAACTTGAATCTCCTGAAGGGTGGCTTTGAATAATTAAAGTAGATGTAATAACTTTAGCATTATGATTATAATAGGAGAAAATATGTTCAATGTCTTTTTGTATTTTAACAGAATTTTTCTGTTGCTTTGGCAGAATGATATGGAACAAAGGAGCAGAGTGGAGTGTCCAAAATGTCCAAAGACATTTGAGCTGTATATTCACCTTATCAAGACAATTAAAGAGAGCCAATTAAAAATTAGACTGTCCATCACAACTTATGCGGTGAGTGAAGAAAACTTTGTTCAGTCAAAATTATATCTGTACACATGTGGTCAGGTTAAAGGTCAAAGGATGATCTGTATTACTGAAGCTGTAAATGAACACAGGAATTTCTGGGTCTTGCTGAGAAAAAAAGTGTGGTGTGGTCTTGTCTTTTTCAACATCAGTTAAACCACCAAAGCAGATCCATGTCTGCTGATGTTCTGTTAACTGGTTTGATAAAAAGAAAAACAAAAGGACAACAACAATGAAAAACAGTTAACTGGTTCTTTGCTGGATAGAAACTCGGCAAAGAACCGTTTTGGTTTTCAGCCAAAATGGTCAACATATTTTGTCAATAAAGCAGCAATTTACCACGTTTTATTTATTTATTTTTTTATTTTATTTTTTAAGCTACAGAACCTGTGTTAGCCCACAACTTTCTGATTTGTTTTCTTTATGTTGAAGCTATGCAAACAGAACCTACAAAAATGTTTTTCCTAGATTGGATGAACCCTTATTGAGAAGAAATGATCAGAGAGTTTATAAATAGAGTAGCTAACGGCACTTATATATTTACCTGAAAATATCAACTGTGAACACCAGGAGAGAAAATGAACCTGTGTTAGCCCACAACTTTCTGATTTGTTTTCTGTATGTTGAAGCTCAGAGTTGTGGTGTTGGTCTTGAGTTAGGAAGATTTAATTTTAAACAAGTCTACAGGAGTGAACAATACTCATGAGCCTCCTGATAAAAAAGCTAATTTACTTGTTTTTCTGTGGTATAATGAAGTGGACACCTTTCAGTAAATGATTGCACTTTGTGTTTACAAATCTGTGTTCACTTATGTGCAGATTGAAAAAAAGGAAGAGGAAAAAACACAAAGAGGTTTGTAAAGTTAATTACTTCTGATTGGTCCGAAATACACAGAAATCACAAGTCGGTACTTATTACTGCTTAATTATTATGCATTTTAATTAATAACAAATTTTATGTTCAGAATATCTCAAAGTGCTAAGCAAACATAAAAGCAATTCTAGAAAAATGTATATAAAAAGTATGAACCATGGAATGGCATGTTGACAAACTGTCAAAGCCTGGTTGACTAGTGACCTTCTCAGAGCTCAAAAAGGAATGAAGTATCGAAGTGCCTAAAGTTTAGAAATGAGGAAGAGAAGTACAAAACATATGTGCAGAAATTACAAAAGTTTCTATTCTTGAAAAGAATATCTATACCAACAAGTCATGCTGGGAAAAATATGAGGTATATCTGTGTAGCATTACACACTTAGGTTTAAAATCAAACTTATACACTTTCGTTTCACAAAAACTGTCTTAATTGTTTCTTTGTCCTTCTGTAGGAAAAAAAGACCCACCAGAACAACCAGGTACGTGCCTTAAAACAGAACTGACCAGTGGACAGTTATGTCCCTGGTTTTATCACAGTCCACACTGGGCCCACACATAGTTGTGGAATTTATTTGAGACCTGATCTAATAGACAAGTAATAACAGGAGTCTTCATTAGAGCCTAAATGTGAGGATTTAAACACACCATCATATCTGTCAGCAGCCATGCTAATGGGTCTAATTAAAGTCACAAAGGTATACTGCAAATGTTTAGTAGAGGCAAACAAATATTTGCCTCTAACAAATAAATATTTGGGAGAACATATGGAAAATTGCATTTATCAAGTTAATAACTTGAGCCATTTTTTTCTATTTACATATTTTTGATTTTATTTTACTCAATCTGTCAAGGGACTTTTTTTTTTCACAAAAGTTTGCAGTGCCTTCCACATCTAATATTACAGCTGGTAAACATCTCTAAAAATGCTAATGAATAATATTTTAACACACAGGTGTTTTTCTTAGATCCATCTTCAGATTTTACAGTAACTATTCAAAAACACGGAGAATAAGATATAATTCTTTAGTTCTTCTAGAAAAAGCAGATTCATGCACAGATACCCAGATTACTAGACAACTTCAAGATCACTGTTTTGCCCAAAGACTCTTTAAATATGGTGGGAGAACTTACAACCTTTTGACTGTCGAACAACAACTCTTTCTCACAGACATAACTGGTGGCTGTTTGTCTTTTTCAGACATAAGAAACCCTTTACGACGCAGAGTGAAGGTTTTCTATAAGTGCTCTGGTGAGACATTTCGTGGTGATCATCAAGTAAAGGAACAATTGATGATGCACAAATGGCAGATACTTCATGTCCAGGAGACAAACCTGAAAGATTCTGACATCGTCATTGTCTTCTGTCCGATCACATCCCGCGTTGGATCAGATGTGGAATCATGCATGGGAGACGAAGCAGGTAATGGAAACTTTGTGTGTCAACATAGGAATCATTACCAAAAGTCTGCGTTGGATTGATATGTTTGAACTTTGTTTCCCAGCTTGTATGAAGGAATGTTTGTCTTATTGAGACAACAGGATCACTGGTTGTTACATATTTTTTAACTGTAAAAATAAGACATTCTAAATAACACAGTGACACTTAGAAACTTAAAATAGATTTTTCCTCCTTATTTAAGAACTGGATGTTCAGTTCTGTTTGATGGTCACTGTTTGTCTCAAGCCGAGGAGTTTAGGTGATTTGGTGTCTTGTTTATAAGTGATTGTAAGGTCAAATAAGTCAAAGACAAACAGATGTGGCAGTGTGTACAGACTTCGAGTCTGTTGTGGTGAAGAAAACATTGAGCCAAAAACTTGCCTGAACTGAGTGGAAGGGTGTCACCGTGGAGATTTTTTTAATTCAATATATCAAAAGTCAGAAAAATTTGACATTTCTAGAATTACCACCATGTTCTTGGTGAGATTTACTACCTTTCATTGTGTATCTTAATACTTAAACTGGAGAAAAACATGATTCGTTAAATGTGATCTAATCACGTCTGTCTTCTGTTTCAGTGTCATCATTGAGGAAACCAATCATCTTGGTTCTGATGCATCACACCAGAGACCCTGACTATTCAACTGCAGGAACAGTCTGGTCTGAAACCTATCCAAAAGTTGTGCTTGATGTTCACGTTCTGTTCCACGAGACTATACCAGGACTATTGAGATGTAGACAAAATGACGAGGCTTTAGCGATGATTAAAACAGAGCTAAATAAACATTCAAAATCACTCACTAGAATATTAACACACCATCACTCGTTGGACACATGATGAAACAGGAAATATCCAGTTAGCAGGAGTTTTCAGGGGAGAACCGCTGAGTAAATTTCAGGAGGAGAATGAATAGATTGGTTCAGATTATAGAAATTAAGCAGTAGCTCTATAACCACTTATTAAAACCCAAATATGCCGAGCATCCCGTTTCTGAACACGCAACATGTTAAATCATAAAGCAAATGTACCATAGTGACAGAAGAGGAATCTCCTATCAGCCCAGAACAGGAAGCATAACAGAGCACTGTTTAAACACCACAGCCTACCTAAGTATGATTCCTGACCATGTCCATCTCTTTATGATCACAGATCACCCATACTCTGATGGCTACTACCAAAAGTGTAACGACACTACGCCGCAAATTTAAAATAATTATAATCTGACAATTGACACTTCAACATGACAAGTTCACTCAGCTCCAGAGATCTCAGTCCAGGTGCTTTGGGATGTATTGGAATGGGAGACTCATGTCATTGTAAGGCTGAAATTATTAATCGGATTAATCATAATGGATCTATAATTGGTCATTATGCTTCATGAATTCATTTAATAATTAACTATAAAGTATAGATACTCTAAAAAAGGTAATTTGCTGAAAGAACAACACCCTCAGCTGCAATTCAGCCAAAACTATATAAAAAATAGAAACATTTTGCATTTAAGATAAAAAAAAAAAAAAATACTTTGTCTTTTTACTCATTCCACCCAGAACTCCTCAAGTTGCAGCTTTAGCTTAATTGGTCCAAATCTGTGAAGGAAAAAAAAAAAAAAGTCTCCTACTAAGCGCCTTTTGCTGTCTAGTTATTTACCATTTAAATAGTTATTTTATTTAAAACATGAATTTGCAATTTTTTATGTATTTCTAATATTGTACAAAAAAGGCTTGAACAAAAAATTTGCAGAATGTGCCAATCTTTTTCCAAATAGTCGATTCATCATCATAATTATCGATAGGTTAATTGACTACTAAAGTAGTCGCCCTCTGTGATTGGTTTCCAGCCAATGAATCTGCATCACCGCTTGCTGCTATCATATTAGTCTGACCCAGCACATGTGTTGCTGCTTAACACATGTGTACTTTGTTAGTCTAATAAAATGTTTTCATAAAAAGAACATCACTATTACCTTCCACTCCTCTATTTCTGAGTTTCTGAGTTAGAACAAAAACTATTTTCTTGATTTTTCAAGGCACCAGGTGAACTTTTGTTTTCTTTACCACCTTCAAATGTTTAACAGTGCAGAGTTTTCCAGAATTGTTCTATTGTTGTTGCTGTAAAAAGTGGGTTGATTGAATTTTTATGTTTCAGTGTTCAACTTTTCTTCATCTTTAAATGTTGTATTTTCTATGTTATTAAGCTACACTAAACAGAACCTGTCACACTGAGGCCTTTCTTCTGTATTTATCCTGCAAATTGTTTTCTACTTCTTGGGTATTACATTTTGTTGCAATCAATGGAGTCATTTAACAAAGAAGCCACAATAAATCCGCAGTGAACCTGCTACAGTGAACTCACCCCAGCGTAGTTTCCTTCATGGTTCATCCAGAGCTGCACAGAGGCATGAATTATTTTGCAAAGACAACTGAAAGGCTTTAGAAACATTACTCATTTACAGAAGTATTTTCTTCTGTTAAAACAATCATAAAATATGTTCATAGTTCAAACTGCTCCTGAAACACAGTCAGTGTTTAAGAAGGCAGAAACAAGTTAAAATATGACAGCATTAAGTTTATTAGCTGTTTGGTTTCATTTTATCCAAACTAATGAGACAGACAACATTTGAAAAGTCTGTTTTTTTTTTTTTTTTTTTATCCTGGACCTGATCTGGTGGTGGAACAGGGGGGAGGTCTTTGTGATCCTGAACAAATAAAATAAACAGAAAATGATGGGCGGCAAAATAAGCTGTTCATGAAATTATTCTTCATTCATAGAGGTATGTAGAACACATAACATAAACTGATTTCAAAGTGATATCATATTTGCACCATATAGAGGCTAAAGTCCTCAACACAGAAGTCTTTGGTTCCAGTTACTGTAAGTCTTCTCCATTCTGCACTTTACTTTTTCCTTTCAATCTATTCATGAATAAATGTCACAAATGCCACAAAATCCTTAAAAAGATCTTGCTTTAAACTGTTAAAGCAGAACATCGTGTTACCAAGTAAAAACATTTAGTTAAGCAGCAAATTCATGTTTTGCTTAATTGCCATGAATGGATAACAAAGAGAATTCAAACTATTAATAGGAATCTGCAGAGAAATGCTTTCTACTCATACATACACAAAATATTCCTGAAAATGTAGAACTAAATATACTTTAAAATAAAAAAAATATACACAGCCATCCAGCCATCTTTTTGCGGTGTTGGCCTTACTTTAAAGGGAAACTGCAGTCATCCAGCTCTCACTTTAAATATTAACCTTCTTTATGAGACTGGACTTCTGATAAACCAATTTTTATAATCATTTACTTTCACTTTCTGATCAGCCAGGACGTCCCGTTCTGCCCTCTAGTCCAGACAAAAACTTTTACTACCCTGGAAGATTGAAATCTAAAATAATGTTTATTCAAGATCTCTGTTTCCAATAGGGAAAGCGAGAAGTTGAAAAGATTAAACATTTTTAATTTATTTGTTTTAATTTGTACTTTATGAAATGAAAAGCTGCATGTATTAGTTCTTATGAAATATGTGTGAACCCCACCACCCTAAAAGACTGAAAGTGAAAGTAAGTTGAAAGTAGCTGCTGCTGCTTCATAGCAGCTGCACAGTTTCTTGTAAGTCACATGATGATGGCTGAGGGGAGGGCTGTACATAAAGACTGAGCCGCTGCAGAACACCAAAACATGGATCCGGCAGAACAACAGAACACCGTGACCTCTTCAGGTATTCTTCTCTTGCTTATATTTTCTAGCTTCCTATTTACTTTATTTATGCTTTTAAAATATTTGTGAGAACCATAAACAGGATATGATAAACTTGAGTTACTTTTGGTCTTTGTTTTGTATCTTATAGAGTGTCTATTTCCTACTTGATTTTCATCTGTGATCCCTGTCGCAGGGACAAACCCTTTCCTGTTTGTCATGACTAAGCATTAAGTATATTTATGTTAAACAGGAAAACTTCTTCAAATGGAGCAGTAACCCATAACAGGATATATAAAATATAGGTTTTATGTAGCTATAATGTCCCCTTTCTTTCCAGGTGTTATTTAGGTTATGTTTACAAGTTTAGCATTTCTACAGCAGATTACAGAAACAAGTGTTTTGTTACTTTATGTTAAAATGTCGCAAAGTTAAAACGATGACTTTAGTTTTGACTGAACATTAAATAACAGTTTAAACTTGCATTCTTTTGAGTTTGTACAAAGGGAGAAAGAAATAGAAGAGAAAAACTTTTTATAAGACTTAAAAGGATAATATTAGTTATTTTTCAACAGATTTCAGAGTACGTCATGTGTTCATTTTGGTTAGCTTTTACCATTTTGTTCATGTGTATTATTTAAGTCTTATTAATTCTACCTTCTCTCAGTTCTGTGTTTTGATCCTCTCCAGCTGTTCTGCATTTGGTTTATTGTGCTCTCCTGGTCTGCATGCCTTAGTCAAATATCCACAGTATTTAGTCTGCTTGATCCCATTCGCTCATTGCTGGATTTTTCCATTATACTGTTGTTGTCATCATCCTGATTTCTGTGTTCTCCTTTGAGTTCTGTGAGGCTTTCAGTTAATAAGTACCTATTTTTTCCCTTGACAATATTGTCTTGCTGCAGTTTGGGTCACCATCCAAACCCCTCAAACATGACCATGGAAACACGAGTCAAACAGGGGCATTCACCCTGCACAATCCCACACAAAAATGACTAAAAAGCTTGATTTGAGCATTCCAGTTAGTCCATAAATTACTACCCTGAGTTTTGAGTATCTCGCATAACTCTATTCAATCCATAATCTGAAAACATAGATTACTTCTCAACTACAAACCTGACAATAAATGGTTGTCCAACTAAACTAAAGGGCAAGAAGGGAATCAGAGAAGTGGCCAAAAAGCCCAGGGTGACTCTGAAGGAGCTGCAGGGAGCCACAGCTCAGGTGGAAGAATCTGTGGCCCAGGAAATGTATTACTTCTACACCCCACAAATCTGATCTAGCACGTTGTAGTTACCCCTGTACATAAAATGTCTGCATTGACCCATAAGTTAATTATCTCTCAAACATAGTATTTTGTATAAAATATGTTGTTAGTTTTGAGAAATATTAAACATATTTTCTATACTATATCTTTATAGTATATAGAAAGGTAATGAGGAGTAATTTGGAAAGTATAATGGATAAATGATAAGCAGTTTTTTTTACAGGGGAAGTATTATATTAAGAAACTAAATACCAGTAGTTTCAAGTTATTGGCTCCAACAGAACATTGATCCTTTGCTTAATATTAAACATTTAGCCTGATTTGAAGCACACTTATCTATTATTATATACCTAATTTAAAAAGTAGTGTATTAAAAAGGCCACAAAAGAGCTTCACGTCTTTATTTAGATTGAAAAAACAATGGTACAATGCATTTATTGTTCAAATTTCAGACACATTCTCATACTGTAGACATCAAAATACAAGTACAATTAAACTTAACTGGTTTCATTTCATGAATTACATTAAGTCACTTGTATGTGAATAAACGTTTGCCTATTTTTGGTAATAGAGTGAAGTCTTGTACAACAATATTTCAGTTGCTCCACTGCATTCTTTTGTACATTGTCTTGTATAGCTTTTAAATTTCTTAGTTTTGAAGTATTATGGAATATTACATTCTTCATCTGTCTCTGTTTGATCATGTCAGGCTTTTCCAGACACGACTTGTTTCTATTTGAAATGTTCTAACAGCTTTGTTGCCCTCTCTTCTGGGTTTCAATGAACAATGTCACCTGAAAATTTCTGGACCCTTCAGGGAATTCGCCTAACCTCTCCGACGCTGAGAAAAAGGAGCCATGCTTAAATGACACTGGTGCCACAGGAGGAGAAACAGAAAAAGTTGTGAATGAAAAAGCAGGAAAGCAAGCTGACATGAAACATGAGGGTCAGGCTTCCTCTGGTGGAGAAATCGTAGTGGACGGGTTTGTCTGTGAGTATGAGGATTTCTTCTTGCTCCGCTTCCAGTCTTGTAGTTAGAACTGATGCTCTTTTCAATCTTCAGTTTGAAATTATTAGCTCCCCTATGAAATTGTTTTTGAAAATACCCCGAAGGTGGTGTTACACAGATTAATGATGTTTCAATACATCTTTTCCAAACATGTTAGTTTAATTTTGGATGTTTACACTAATTTGCTTTGCACACAGAAACCAAAATATTTCACAAAAGCTCGTGGCATGGAGGTTTTGCTTACTTGCAGCAGGGATAACAGGGCTACACAGAAGTCTGGCATTGAGTTCCAACTTTTAACTTCATCAAGCAAATGTTTCAGGCTTTTGTCAATATACTTTGAGTGTGGAATAATCTAAAAATAAACACATGCTTTGTCCTCTCACTCTGCTTCAGTGGTTGATGAAGAGGCTGCAGCAAGATATGAACAAACAAAAGAATCACAAAGTCCTGGACAATCAGCACCTTCATCAGTAAGATACACTCATGTTCTTCTTTCTGGTAATAAGTTGATGCCTTCCACACATCATGCAGTATTTCAGCAAGGAGGTTTAGATACTGGGTTTTGTTCTCAAATCAACTGATAAAAAAATCCATTAATTCTGAGTATCTCAACCTTGATTTAAGTACACATAAGTGTGCTGTGAAAAGTCATTAATTGTAAAGCTCAGATTTGAAGATTTGACAGTAATTTGTTGTAAAGCCCAAAGCTGAATACTTTTTAAACACAAAAGTTATACAGTATTACTTCATACAATTTTAATATTTCTATATTAAGAAGAATCTTTTTTCTGTACGTAATTTGTTTTTATATTTATGATTGATTTAAAACTTTGCAGTCAATACCTCCAGCTGACCCTGTATATGTTAAAAGTCTGCAAAGAGGATAGACTAAAAAAAAAAAGTTTAATCTCAAAGTGAAAATTGATTTCTAAAAATAAACTGTTAAACTCAATTTCTGCCTGATATAGACAGATGTGGTATATTTCTTTCTTTTTTTAAATAAACTTAACTCTTCAGGTCATGTTCAGTGGCCTACAGATTTCTTTTCATGTCCATCCTCTGACTTATACTTTTCAAAAAGCTTTTCTCTTACTTACTTGGAATGTTCTTTTGTTTTTATGCTGTAATAGTAGCTAGGAATACTGAATGGACATTACAGACACTGGTGTCTTTATGCGTTGTTTTTTTTTTTTTTTTAACCTATCCTCAGTTGATCTCTATTCCGCTCAGTATGAGACTTAAACCAATTGGCTGTGCCTCTGTTGAATTAGGTCAGTAACTTTAAGGAAATGAACAACCATCCAATCAATCACTTATTTTATGTTAAATATTCTTGTTAGTATTTTGTAGATATTCGTTTTTACATCAGTATTAGAGGGTTTCTAAATTGGTTTTGTCAAAAACATTTTTTAATCATGACAATATTTAAAAGTAAAATATTCCATGCTTTTCATAGGCACTTTAAGAGCCACTTAAATTCAGTAAACTAATAAAACAAAATGAAAAACTTTCACCCTACGATAACATCAGCAGCATCCAAACTGTCAGGATTCTAATCATTGCTACTCAGTTTGTGTGAAACTGATGTGAGAATACGACAGAGTGCGTGCCTTTGAATGAAATCGAGCTAGTTTGTAAAGTTGCATTTGTTTTTTGTTTATGTGCATTTTTTTTTCTGTGTGCAGGTACAGCTTCAAAATGAATCACAACCGGCAAGCTTTTTCTCGGGTTTGTACATTCACTTTTACTAAAACAGTGTTTCGTCTTAAGCTTACAAATAGGCTGAATCACTGATTCGGATGAAAATTCAAAATCATTCTCTCTGCAGATAATTGACCTCTTGAAAAGGAATATTTTAACAATCTCTACATCTAACCTGATTCGTTCTACACACTGGTAATAAATCTAAATACCCAAGTTAAAATACCAGGCCTTTTATTAAGAAAATGACTCCACAATGAATCAGTTCCAGTCTAGTCTACTTGTAAGAGACATAATGACGTTGAAATAAACATACAATACACTGAAAAGCTGCAATAGCCTGCATGCACGAATGTAAACACAGTTTAACTACTTGGAACATTTTCTTGAAGCATTTGTATGTCTAAAACCTCTCGCTAATTACAGGGAATCTGATGAACCAGAAATAATGTTACGTTTAAGATTTTCTTGACATTTGCATTTTTTATGTAGAGCCACTATTTGTAGAGGTTAAAAGATCAACAGCCTCTCATTGTGGAAAGTTGTTAGTAGAATGGTAGAAGACTTTTTCCGTTCCTTTTTCCTTTCTGTTCAGTTTTACACTAAGCTTGCCGTTATCCAAAGTTGCACTCATCATGGTATCTCCAGACATGTCACAAATAAGTCCAGCTCAAATGCAGCTACATAACTTTTGGATTTATTTTTTTTTTAAGTTTCAAAAGTTGAAAGTTTTTAACTTTTGAAACTCCTAAAGTTCAAAAAAAGAATTCTAGAAATTTCAGTGGTTTTCTGACTTAAATTGACCTTTTTGTCTTTCTATCTACAACGGTCCAAATATGCTGTTTTATCTGAATGCCTGTGAAGGCTCACAGCACCAGTACTGAAGGAAGAAGACAGAGGACCTATTAAGGCCAGATTAAAGTTGAGCTGCAATGATCTAAACAGGGGATGAAAAGGCCATGACAGAAGGTGAAGTTTAGTGAAGTTTAACACATTTTGTTTCATTAACGTTTTTGGGTATGCACATTCATGCAACCAGAATAACACTCAAATTATTTTCCAGCATCACAAAAACCTTTGGCAGCAAAATGAATAGAAGATGCTGTGGGAAGGGAAGTGCATAACTCAGATCAAAGATTTGATTTTCCTTTCAGTATTTCAGCGAGGTCATGTTGCTGCTACTATTTGTTATGAAACTCTTTCCACTTTAAAATGAAGGGCCAGAGACTGTGAAGTATATCCAGAATCTTCCATTTTTCTGAGTGTCAGAACAATTTGAGAAACATCAGAAGTGTTTGATTAAAGTATAGAATTAACTTAATGGATCTGAACTAAATTTGGGCAGATTTGGATTTTGTATAGCTGCATATAAGTTGGACTTTTTGGTGATATTAATGGAGATTACATTTAAGTCATTTCATTGTCTGTTTTTGCTTGTAAATATGAAATATTTAACAGTTGTGAATCTTATCCTTTTCTAATTTTTCTCAAATTGACACATATATTTAAAGGTGAATGGTGGCCCAGAATAAAGATCTTCCCATTCGTCACTGGACAGACATTTGGTGCCCACGAGGCAATAATGGATAGAGTGAAGAATAACGAAAACTACTGGCTAAGCTACTGGCTAAGCTACTTGCCACGCTCGTGGCGGGCCCCTACACTTGAGGAAAAACAAAATCCAGAGGAATCTTCAATCGTCATTGTCTTTTGTCCAATAACCTCACGCGTTGGGTCAGATGTGGAATCAGCAATGACAAATCCACAAGGTAATGGAAATCCTTGTTTCTGTTGTCACTACAGGAATTATGGTCATCCTAAAAACTATTTAACAGATCAGATACTTAAAATATTTTACAAGCAAATATGTCCAGCTGTGTTATTTCTCCCGTGTTCTTTCATTCTTCTCAAAGCCATTTCCTGATCCATGAAAATGTTGTGGATTTTTATCTTGTAAACAGAAACTTTAAGTCTTATTAAAAGTTTGCACTTGAAAACAGGAAGCCAGTGTTTCCCCCTCCTAACTTATCAGCTGCGGGAATTTTAGTAGTTGCTTTACACAGACTGGTTACTTATAAAGAATGCACAAACTTTACGATAATAACCAGAAATACAACTATGCGTATAAATGTCAGTTTGAATTAATAACCAGTGAAACATGATAGCACAGGCATCATGCAGGTGCCAAATGTGGGTCAGCAATTTAACACCAATGAAAACCAGTCCTTAGAAAGAGTAGTTTATGCAAATTATTATTGCTCAGTGTTTTAAGGTGTACAGCAAATGTTGCTAGTTTGGAAATAAAAATTCTGATAATATATCTTTGAAAAGCTAGATATTCCCTTTTCTTCTCTTTCTGTAGACTGATGAAGTTTGATGCATGTTTTTATTTAGAATAGATTAGAATAGAGTTATATTTGGGTATAAAAAATTTAGCTATTATAAAGATATTCAAATTTACTCACTACTTTTAAACACACTGCTATAATTTTGAACAAAAATGTGAAAATGCTGTTGCTGTCTCCTTATAATTTGTAACATCATAACTTTACCAGTTAATGGATCAGTTTTCAGATGTTTTCTATTGTTATCCTGTCTGTCATTAGGTAGAACTCTATGATTAAACTGAGTAGATAAATTATGGACCTTATGTTTAAAAAGATTTAACAACAACAAATAAACCTTCAATAAATCTATTTTTTCCCATCTGTTTCAGTCTCATCGCTGGATAAACCAGTGATTCTGGTTCTGATGCATCACACCAGAGATCCTGACTATTCAACTGCAGGAACAAAATGGTCTGAAGTGCATAAAAATGTTGAACTGGAGGTTCATGTTTTTTTCCATGAGACAATACCGGGATTACTGACTTGTCAACAGAACGATCAGGCAATCAAAGCCATCGAGAAAAAGCTATATGACTACACTATTTGGCCTTTAGTTTCCTCTTATCTCAGCCAGAGCAATCATACCCCATCCCAGAATGTTTACTGCAGAAAAGAGACAAATGTGTGATTCTGCCCCAAACAGATCATTTTTCCAGTTGCTTTGAGTTGTTTTGCAGTCTCATGTCATTCTGTCTATTAATATGAAATTATAATAAAGCAAAGACATTATTTGTTTGGTGCTTGCAACAAATGTGTTAAGTTTACATTTTTTATTTGAATATAAAAAAACTGGTTATTAATAGTACTAATAACCAGTTTTTATACCATATTTAAAGCTTTGAACCGCTTGTGCTAAAGTTCTTGTATCTTGAATAAGCGACATTTTAATATAATTGAGAAATAGCTAGGAAAGGCCGACTGGACCTCTGCTTAATTTATGTTTCCCTTTTATTTGTGTCTGTTATGAGTGCCAGGAAGCTTAGTTTTTAAAGAAGAGTAATTATGGGAAAAATAGAATGTAGTACAAACTCTCTAACTCCACCTGTAAAGTTTCAAAAAGTAAAATAACAACAATGAAATTCTTGTAATCTTTTCAACAGCTTGAAAAGATTACAAGAATAAAAATTTAAAAAATAATTGAGAACACCACACCTTCTTATCAGTCGTAAGAGCAACTAAAAACATTTCAATTACTCTTGATGTACTTTATGGTACATCCAAATACCATAAATTGTGTAAATAATTTATTAGTCCAAGAGAATTGTTGTGCATCCATTGCATGCAAACTGTCTTGTATGGAGAGCCATATGGAGAGTAATTTCAGCCAAAATTAAATAAATAGATAGGGAAATAAATAAATGAGTACTTTGCATCTTTCTTCCTATTTATATTTATTCATTTAAGCATTTATTTATTTATTCCCGCATGTACTCCTGCCTGTCTGTTTTTATTTCCTTATTTTCCTTATTCATTTATCCTTTTCCAAATTTCCATTTTCATTTATCAATTTTTCATTTATCCATTTTCATTTTATATTTCCATTTATCTATGTACATTTATACCTTTTCGATTTCCCATAAAGTTGCTTTTTTAACGTGTTTCAGTTAAAAAAGGACTGAAACTCAAATCGGGTTACTAAATGCTGTATCCAGGTAAGTCAAAGAATTGCATACCATGAACTCAATGATTAACACTTTACAGCTACATCATTTGGGCATCAGTCAATAATGTTGAACACTGATTTGTAGCAATGGTCTACACCTATCATTATCTTTAAAGCAAACCCTTCCCTTCAAAATGCATAAGACTTTTTCACCCTCAAAAACAGGTAAACTCATAAAAGGATAAAGTGATCAATAGACAAGCCAGAAACAAAATCTAAAATTAGTTGTTTATTCCATTTTAATTTGTCTTAAATGTGTCTGTCACTGACATTATTTAGCTAAGCAGACTGCAGGGACCACATTTTATCACACAGATAAAATGTGTGATAAAAATGTCCGTACCTTCATCTCGCTACGGACACAAATCTCAGGTATGTACCTAATAAACTGGCCAGTGAATCTGCATATAATGAAGAATTAAAGCAACAGAGTCAGCATATAAAATCATTTGTAAGAGGAAAAATGTTTTAATAGGATTCCACAGATCCGACCACTTGATCGATCAGATCGTAAATCCGTATAAAGACTCCATTTCCCAGAGTTCTCTGCGGCTCAGCGCTCCAGGCTGGACCTGTGGGAGCTGGCAGTGCTGTGTTCAGCATCCTGATGGAGAGACGCTGACCGGAGCTCCGAGTCTCACCGGAGAGCTTCACCAGTCAGATCCACCCACTGTGTCCGAACCGAACCCCGATTCCCAGCGGGTCCGGCGGGGGTCTGTCTACTTCTCTCCTACTGTCTTTGTTGTTGCGGACTGTGCGGGGATGGAGGTTGCGGAGTGCGGGGTGTGCGGGGTGAAGGTGATGTGCCGCTTCAGGCCGCTGAGTGACTCGGAGCGGAGCCGCGGAGACAAATTCATCCCCAAATTCAACGGAGAGGACACGGTGGTGCTGGCGGTGAGTTCTGACCCAACCGAACCGAGCAGAACAGAACAGAACCTGATTACCGCACAGACACGCCCTCCTGCTGCGTCTGCGCGTGCATGTGTCCGTGTTGCAACAATAGAAACACAAACAGAAAAAAAACTAAACAATGTGAAACAGATGCTGCTGGTAGTTTAGTTAGTTTAATTTGTGGTTGTACGCAGGATTGAAACTAGATCTGAATTGATAATTTGACTTTTGTTTTTTTTCACTTTGAGCTAGAAGAAGCGGCTGAATTGAGCTTTATGCTAACTCATTCATTTCCTTTTACTAATAATCACAGCATTCAGTTACAGTTCTGATTAACCGGTTTGATGCTCTCACATGTCTGAACACATGAAAACAACATATTGGTGCGTTTTCCTTCATGGACAGCTGGAAAAAATACATTCTATTATTTTTTTTGCTAAATAAACTACAGTCATTTTCAATCTGCTGCTTTCAGCTGAAACATCCAGGACTAATTTGACCTGAGAGTTCAGGAGTGACTTCTGTTTTAATGAATGGGTGTCCCAGTTCCTCGAGTTTCAGGGAAATACACAAACAGAAAATAATGAGGCAGATATGAAGCAGTTTTAATGACAAGACTGCACAGGAGAGCAGTTTGTGTATTATTGAGTCTCTCTCTCAATAGAGAGAGAGTTTGATTACAGATGGAATTTTTTTATTCAGCTTGTTTGGAAAGTTTTGCAGAAAATAAACAGTTTCTATTTATGTCCTTCCATAATTAGCCCATCCAAAGTCCGTGGTTTTGGGCAGCTAAGATCTGCTGTTACAACAGAAGGAAACTTTTTCTCCCCCACTAATCTGGCTTAGGCGTGGACCTTCTAACAGCTGCATGAAGCTAAAATACAATTAGCAGCCAACATGGATTGAGTCTTTGGCATAGCCAGTTAGAGTGAATGCTTTTTACACAAATAAGTCAGTTTCCTCCAAAAACATATTGATTTCTGGTTTCATTCAGACAAAAAGGGGGGATGGAGGCTCTGAAAGACCTCATGGGAAATAACCTGTTACCATGACAACAGGTGGGGGATGACAGAGGCCATGTGACCAGCAGCAACAGATCAAGAAAAAAAAAATATTTCTAAGAGATTCAGATCCACGGAGTGAAAATAACTGAACAGACGCTGAACTCACTGTGAGGCTGGCTGTGTGTGTGTGTGTGTGTGTGTGTGCACACCCATATCTGTCTGTGCGGGTGTGTTTGTGTGTGTACGTGACAGAGAAAAAGAGTGTGTGTGTATTTATCTGCGTGTGTCTGGCATCGTTCAGCAGCAATCATTTTTCTTCCGTCTCATTGGTCCAGTCATCTCAGCCGTCTCCCTGGGGATGCAGAAATGCAGTCACCATGACGACAGGCATCTTATTGAAACAGACAGGCCTGCAGCAAGAAACGACTCAGGATCACTAAACGTAATGGATGGATTGATGCTTTGGGGCATTGAGACCCGTATTTATTGATAATTTGTGTCGTAATCATACAATAAGTTAGAAATCATCACTTTATCTTTTATTTTCAGGTATTTGCATCTGAATTTACTAGAACAGAAAACTGAAATTATTAATATCTACCAACAGAAAGATGCTGGTTTTAAATAAAAAAAAAACAAATCCAGGTAAACTGATTTAGAGTAGCTTATTGAACAGTTTAAAGGGGGAAAGAAGAAGATTTTAAACAATTTGGTTCTGTCTGTTAACTAAGCCTGCATTGCTCTGTTGTGATAAGCTGCCGTCTTCATTTGCCTTTTCTTTACTTCACTGCCTTAAATGGTTCATCTTTGTTAAAGAAAAATGTTCTTACATCACTACATCATGGGAAATTGACCTGCTTGATCTAAAGACAGGAGGAAGAGACTCACTGCTGGTTCTCTTCCATTAGCATAACTTACTTTGCGTTTATTTAATGTGATGCTGTTTGGCGTCAGCGTTCTTCTTCTGTGCTTGTCGGTTCACACAGAAGTCTGACCGCAGTGGCATTTAATTAGCAATATGAACCACCCTGCAAAAAAATTGGATTTCAGCAAAAAAAAATGGAATTGATCATCAAAACCTGCTGTGTCTACGCAGCCATAGTTACTTGGTTGTGGTATAAATGGCATTATGTGCCTAGGAAATACATAATGCACCTTCTTTAAAAACAAGATCTGGTGCATCACTGCTCTGCGGTCCTGTTGTGTCTTGGCCTTACATTCAACCACCAGATGGTCAAACCGTCTGTTTTTATGGCTTCACTCTGCCCTGTGTTGTAAAGTCAGCTGACCCTTCAAATTTTAACAGTTTTCATGCTGCCATTTCCTTGCTTGGTGGCTCAGAGGAGAAACAACTGCAGGTCGACTTCGCCACCCTGAAATGTTGGCCATTTCAGAAAATACACAAAAACAAACAGATGTCTCGCATGACCATACAAGTAGCCCACAGAGCTGTTCCAGCATTAGATACGTCATTATTATCGTCATCATATAATTAAAAGTAAACTGTGTGTATCAATTTGGTGTAAATAGGTGCCGATTAAGTAGTTCTATGCTGCAAAAAGTTGGTGACTCTTGCTTTATAGCTATCAATCTGTTTGTCATTTCTTTTTTGAGGTCTGCTAAGTAGATCCTTACTTGTTTGCTACAAAGAAGATGTGATTCTTAAAGGAGAAAGTCTATGAAATCATTCTAGATGTGTATGTGTGTTATCGTGTTAGCTGTAGGATAGAACTGACCTTTGACTTTACAGCGGCAATATAAGAAACATAAGCAGCTCTGTGCCTTTCTGTGTGCACTTTCAAATGTATTTGAACTTCTTGGGCATGATCATGTTCAAGAGTACTTTATATTAATACCCATTGTTAGATTTGACTCAGAGTAATATGTATAAAAAACATAAAAGGTCTACTAATGATGCAAAGATGTGGCTCTAACATAGGAATCATTGACTGGGCAAACACTCATAATTCTCGACTGTCTTGCATTCTTAAGAATAAAGTGGTATTGAACCACTGTGGTGAGCCAGTGGAAAAGCACAATTTATCAGCTAAAAGTCCATTAAATCTAAAATCCACCTTTTAAGAACCAAACTAATGGGCTGCACAGTGGCGCAGTTGGTAGAGCTGTTGCCTGGCAGCAAGAAGATTCTGGGTTCGATTCCCGGCCCGGGGTCTTTCTGCACGGAGTTTGCATGTTCTCCCTGTGCATGAGTGGGTTCTCTCCGGGTACTCCGGCTTCCTCCCACAGTCCAAAAACATGACTGTCAGGTTGATTGGCCTCTCCCTAGGTGTGAGTGTGTGAGTGCATGGTTGTTTGTCCTGTGTGTTTCTGTGTTGCCCTGCGACAGACTGGTGACCTGTCCAGGGTGACCCCGCCTCTCACCCGGAACGCTTGCTGGAGATGGGCACCAGCACCTCCCGACCCCATTAAGAGACAATATATATATAGTCTGGTCCTTAAGGTTTGTTGCTCAGGAAAAGGCCTGTACATCCGGCAGAGCTCCAGGAAAGAGCTGACTGTCTCTCTGTTTACGACTCAGTGCTCATTCCTCTTTGCTAAGACACATAGAATCAGCTACACAAACAGATAGAAGAAAAATCAGGGTCTCAATTTGAGCCATTTAAAATGCAACTTGTAATATTTTTTAGGATTTTGAATGTTAGTCATAGTAAAGGGTCTAGTGTATAGAAACCCATTTTTCTCCAGTTCAGCTTTATAGTTCAGCTTTTATAAAGTCTAACAGAAATGCAAAAGTGCTTTTCCAAAACAATATCAGGAAAAAAACACCAAGCTAAATTGCTCGTGCCTGACTAGTAATGCGATATTGATTCAGTTATTTGTGCTCATTAAGTCTCTTTATGACTGTGTAATAAAATAGATTTTGCAAATTACACATTAGTAATTTGCAAACAAGTCCAGGCTCAATCCTGTAGTTTGGGGAGATTTTCATTGTTTCTCCTTTTTTCATTTGACTGTGTTTCCAGGTGACATTTGTGAATCTGTTGGCTGCTGATAAGTCTTCAAACTGTCCTCTGATCAGTTTAATGCCAGCAGCTTCCAGAGGTTTTATAGGATGTCGGCAGCAGACACACAAATATTGACGGACATGTGAAGATGTGTTTTATGCTCATAGAAAAGAATCTGTAAACAAAATGTATGATGTTATGTGCTTGCTGCAGTTTACTTATAATTGTATTTCTTCCACTTAAATAGATTACAGAAATAAAATTAAAATAACTCACCTCATAGAGTCTAGTGAGTACACATCTGTGTAAATCCTTATAATAATCTTTATATAAGCTAAATGTTTAAAGGCTGGTTTTACTTTTTTATTTTGGCAGCATGTTTTGTATATGATTCAGGGGAAACTATCTGTATTAAAGAGAGTCTTATTTTAATGCCGTGTTTACTGTATTTCAAGGTAAAGTATCAATATTGTATAACAACAGACTCTAAAACCTGATAGTCAATTTTATGTGCAATAAAGGTTAGAGATGAAAGATGTTATTAAGGTTACATGTGTGAAAAGCTTTCATGTTGGAACCCATATATCGTCCAACAACCGGGCAGTTGAGTCTAGTTAGATTTGGCATTATGTTGTGAAAATAAGAAACTGAAAAGACCTGAGAGTGATGAGGATCTAAGAGCTCTGTAACAGCCTGCAGCTGGTTTGTTTCACAGTTTTTTCTTTTTTTATATATTAACCTTTTTATTGAGAAAATATACAATATATTTATTGTAATCATTGTGAATGGCTGCAAGGTTTATGAAAAGTCAGACAGGTTTGACATATTCCGTCCACTTTGAACGTATCTTGTAGAAAGTGTCCCTCTGCACTTTGACAGAAAAAGACAGTCTCACCAAAACAGTCTCTCCTGTGCGTCAGAGTAAGTTCGATGTCTTTGATAGAGTCTTTTATTTTGACAAAGTGCTTCCTGTGTTTCAGGGGAAGCCGTATGTGTTCGACAGAGTTTTTCCTCCGAGCACTGAACAGATTCAGGTGTATGACACCTGTGCTAAACAGATCGTCAAAGGTGAGGCTAACCCATATATAGCCAGTATGATGGTAAACATTATCAACATTTCTTTTGTTTTAAAGGGAAACTAGATAATAAAATCTAGTATTTTATTCTTTTGTTTGATTTTTGTGGTGTCAAATTAATAATTTGTATCTTTATTTGGTGTTTTAGACGTGTTGGGAGGATACAATGGAACCATCTTCGCTTACGGTCAGACGTCGTCAGGAAAGACTCACACCATGGAGGTCAGTGGGTTGTTGTGTGAGTAACAGATCATGTTTGTTTGTCTTTGTAAACATTATTTCTGTTTTTTAGGGGAACCTGCACGACCCCCATATGATGGGGATCATCCCCCGAATCTCCAGAGACATCTTTGACCACATCTACTCCATGGACGAGAACCTGGAGTTCCACATCAAGGTGATCCAACTAGCATAAAAACACCTTAAAATAATCTGTATGATCTCAGTACAGCTGTGTACCTTGTGTTTCCAATCATGTGTCCATATCTTATTATTCTCTCTGTCTGCAGGTCTCCTACTTTGAGATCTACCTGGATAAAATCAGAGACTTGCTGGACGGTGAGACTTTTCAGATGTTTCATTATTTTTAAGGTCCAAGAACTCGGTAAGATTTACTGACCAAAGTTTCATGTTTCAGTGTCAAAAACCAACCTGGCTGTTCATGAGGATAAAAACAGGGTTCCCTATGTCAAGGTACCTCAGTCCCATGTCACTCTAAATGCTTGTTCATGCTTTTTCTAATCACTTCGATTCTTTTAGCTTGCAAACTGAGGTCTGTAGAGTTCCCTGACGCTCTTTGGTTTCTAAAGATTCTTGGATTATTTCAGAGACATTGCATTGGGGTTAATTTCCTGACATACCAAAAACTTGCATCTGTCGCAAATGTTTATTTTTTTGAATAATCTTTCAATAGAATAATGAACTTATTTTTTAAGGAATGACTTTCAAACCTTCCCAGATTGATTCTAATGTAATTGTGTGTAACTTTAACTGTTAGCATTGTGTTAACCCACAGTTGTGTGGTCTAGGCCAGCTGACAGCCAAAATTTCTGCTTACACAGATGTTCTCACACTGATGATGATGATGCATTTTCTCACTTTGTTACTTAAAAAGAAACAAGGGGGAGTGCAGTAGTTGAAACTTTTTCCTGTGACTCTTTATTAGTTTGCAAATTTGTACAACTGTAAAATATGGCTGAATATTGTTTAATTGCAGAGAATAGAGTTGCATGTGTTTAGAGTTTTCCATTCTCTGTCAGGGTTGCACTGAGCGTTTTGTGTCGAGTCCTGAAGAGGTGATGGACGTGATCGATGAAGGGAAAGCTAACAGACATGTCGCTGTCACCAGTAAGTCTTTCACTGCATCTGATATTACTGAAGCATTATTACCGCTGCTCCATCACCTCAACTACAAGCTTTCCTAGAGTCAGAACAGAATCATCTCTGGTGTTTCTGTCTCTTCAGTCTTCAGCATGAGAATCAAAACTCATGGCTGAGCTGCTCCTGCTGTATTTCCAGCTGACATTTCTGTTTTTCACCTGTCTTCCTCCTGCAGACATGAATGAGCACAGTTCTCGCAGCCACAGCATTTTCCTGATCAACATCAAGCAGGAGAACGTGGAGACGGAGATGAAACTGTCTGGGAAGCTTTATCTGGTCGACCTGGCAGGCAGCGAGAAGGTACGACGTCTTCAATGTCTTAGAATTCAAATATTTGTGTTTAAGAAAACTAACAAAAGACAACCCTAAAAATTATTAAGAGATTCAACTATCTATAAACAGGGCATACGACATTCTTTAATCGGACACTTTTACTTTTTATGGGTTTTTTTTCTTTTTGTTTTTATACATTTCCCTTTCTGACATTTTGATGCTTTTGTCCAGGTCAGTAAAACTGGAGCTGAAGGCTCTGTGTTGGATGAAGCGAAGAACATCAACAAGTCTCTGTCTGCTCTTGGGAACGTCATCGCCGCACTCAGTGAAGGAACGGTGAGAAAAAAAAAAATCACATTACACCCGTCAGAGAATACAGTTATAAAGATCAAGTAAACAGAGAGAGAGAGACAGACAGACTGATTTAAATGCTGCTGTATGAGGAAAAGGAAAGAAGTTAGCAAAAAGCTAACTGTGTCAGTTAGTGACACAGAATTTAGTACAGTAACTGTAAACAAAAAAAACTGCAAACATTAATACCTTAATCATTTGGTTGTCTTCCTGTCTCTTCATTGTGATTGATCCTCACTATAAAGGTACACTTCACTTAGTTTGTTACCACTATTATCTGGTTCCTGACAAAGGAACCAGACAATAAACCTTCATAGATCACATCTTCACAATGTATTATGTATCTAAATGTAGAAAACCCACGTCCCGTACCGAGACAGCAAGATGACCAGGATTCTGCAGGACTCTCTGGGAGGAAACTGTCGGACCACCATCATCATCTGCTGCTCTCCGTCTGTTTACAACGAGGCTGAGAGCAAGTCCACCCTCATGTTCGGTCAGAGGTAGAGTTCACAGGTTTCCGCGTTAGTGTTCAGGACAAACAGTCTGTTAGTAGCTTTCAAGGATCAGTTGGAGATCTGAGCAGCATGTGAATACTAAACCCGTGTTTCTCTGTGTTAAATATGTCCTGTTTGATTTCATGTTTCAGGGCTAAAACCATAAAGAACACGGTTTCTGTTAACCTTGAGCTGACTGCCGAGGAGTGGAAGAAAAAGTACGAGAAGGAGAAAGAAAAGAACAGAAGTCTGAGCATCATGATCCAGAAACTGGAGAATGAGCTGAAGCGCTGGAGGAAAGGTGAGGAAAATTTAAAGTTTAACCAAGGCTGCTGCTGAGAGCTGCTCCGAGTTAATCATGTTGTATTGGTGAAGAAGGCTACTAATATTTGTTATAAATTCTTTCTTTGAATTAGAGAGCATTTAACTTTACCTCCACAGATGCTGAAAGCCGAGGTTTTGTGCTAAATGTGAATAATTTGATTAATATTTCCACAAGATTGTTTTTTGTTAATGTAAAATCTGTAACACATTCATATTCAACATGAGTGACTGAGATTATATGTTTTCAAATAAAGCAAAAATAAGAAGTTTACAAAAAATCTGAGCTATCGAGCAGTTGAAACCAGAAAGTCACTGCACAAAAAACTGGGAATATAAAAATGGCTAAGAATTGTTAAGAACCTCTGTATTATGTATTTATTCCCTTATCCTCTCCATAACCAGAGGACCCAAATTTGGGTCCTCAGCACTTGCTTTTACAAGATCTGGTGCCGAAGAGGTTAATTTGCAAGTTACTCCAAATACCTACTAAATCTCTAATGGGAGGTAATCTGTGTTTAGTTTTTATTCAGCCCTGCTTCGTGCGGTGGAAACATTTCTGGAAAATGTTTCTGCGGTGGAAACATTTCTGGAAAATGTTCCTGCGGTGGAAACATTTCTGGAAAATGTACCGACAGTGGAAACGCCCCTTTAAAGTCATTCCTGAACTGTTTTAGGACGCCACCTGGTGGATTTCTATATTAACTTCAATTTAAAAGTATGAAATTGGATTACCAATATAGAATTCTGTATTTTTTATTAATTAAGATCATGTTTATCAACTTCAATTCAAGTGTCAGAGCTGCAAATGCTAATCTTAGAAACTGTTGACTCTGTTTTCATACTAATTGTGATAAAAGGAAAACTCTTCAGAGCTAAGAAGGAAAGTCTTGATTTATTTTCTTAATAACAGAGGATATTCAGTGACTCAGTTGACATTTTTTGACATTTTAAATTAGCTTTAATTTTTTTCCACATTTTGATATTTCTGTTATTTTTTAGTTCAGGTAAAAAGCCCAAAGCATCATTATTTTTGGTTCCCGGACTCCCCCTCAGGGAAACCCAAGCTGCTGGGGGGTTTCTGACTCTTTCTGCTCCTCTCCAGGTGAGTCTGTACCTGTGGAGGAGCAGCTGAGCAACAGAAGCAAGAAGATCAGCACTGAGACGCCAGCAGTGATCGAGAGCTTAGCCCCGCCCACCGTGCCTCTGTCAGAGGAGGAGAAGGCTCAGTACGAGACGCTCATCACCAACCTCTACCAGCAGCTGGACGACAAAGTGGGTCTCACCTGCACCTGCAGCAGGATGATGATGATGAAGACGAGTTCAGAATTGAAACTATAAAACTGCTGACTCATGTTTCAGGACGATGAGATCAACCTGCACAGTCAGACGTCTGAGAAGCTCAAGCAGCAGCTGATAGAGCAGGATGATGTGAGTTCCCATAATGCCCGTATAATGCTACCGTTCTCCTCCGCACCCCTGCTAACGTTCTGCTCCCACAGCTGCTGCTGTCCAGGAGTCAGGACTACGAGCGTCTTCAGGAGGAGCTGAGCCGGCTGCAGAGGGAAAGCGATTCGGCCAAGGAGGAGGTGAAGGAGGTGCTGCAGGCGCTGGAGGAGCTGGCCGTCAACTATGACCACAAGAGCCAGGAGGTGGAGAGCAAGACGCGCTGCAACGAGCAGCTGAACGAGGAGCTGGCACACAAAACGGTGAGTCCACAAAGTGAAGGCTTGTGTTGGCTGGCAGTTTTCAATGAGCTCCAAGTCTTTCAGGTTGAAATTCCTAAAACTACTCATATAATATTTGCACTTCAAACCTTTAAGCAGCCCAATAGGTTGAGGTTGGTTGGTGTTCCACGATGTTCTGTGGTTCCAGGCGGGTCTGGAGGCCGTTCAGAGGGAGTTGTCCACCATGCAGGAGCTCAGCACTCACCACAAGAAGAGATCTGCAGAGATCCTCAATCTGCTGATCAGAGACCTCAGTGAGATCGGCAGCGTCCTCGGAACCACAGAGCTCAAAGCTGTGAGACTCTTCTGCTACCCTTCAGGCAGACGTCCACAAACATCCACGTTACAGCTCGCCTGACAGACTGCTCCCTGCATGCATGTTTTCTCAGATGGCTGAGATGAGCGGCGTGATGGAGGAGGAGTTCACCACGGCTCGTCTCTACATCAGCAAGATGAAGTCTGAGGTCAAGTCTCTGGTGAACCGCAGCAAACAGCTGGAGGTCAGCCTGACGGAGAACACCGGCAAGGTAGAGGTCAACGAGAAGGAGCTGAGCGCCTGCCAGCTGCTCGTCTCTCAGGTAACACTCACCTGGTTAAAGAAAGCTTCATGATCCCTATCAAGGCAACATGGTGGCCACAGACACACCAGAATTAAAAACAAAACTCCACTTTGAGCAATACATACATTAATTAATTATATAATTATAAGGTAATCTGTGAGATAAGCGCTATGAAGAGAAAACAAAAACGACACAGCTTTTAACTAGCTCTTTAGCTTTTAAATTGGCATTCTGCATTAGTGATTAGCACACTTAGCATGTGTGTATTAACGATCAGTACTTTAACTCTGAGATATATAGAATACTGACAGTATTTCCAGATCTAACATATTCAGTCCAAAGAATAAAGCAGTACAAACTCTGATGCTTAAAAACCAGTTTTTAATATACAATTCCAGTTATGCCCTTATTATTACAGTGGTATGGTTAGAGGCCTGGCCTTTTGCACTCGTTATACCGTCTGACTTTCAGAACAGTAAAAATAAACACTAAAGACTTCTTACCTCACAGGAGATTTTATTATTTGTTCTTTATTAATTTTTTTATTTTGTTTTTTATCTCTTGTCATCATTTTTGTCTTTATTATAGCATTGTATTAATTGTTATAACTTTGACAGTACTATTGTGATCTTGCCTTCATTTGTCAACTTATAGTGTGTATTGTGTTTAACTGTAAGAAACAGAAGAGTGTAACTACGGGAAAGCGTCACTATTTGTTGTTAAAAATAAATAAAAACAAAGTTAAAAGAAGACTAAAACAGCAGCCTGCAGTATTATCTGCAGGTCATGCTCTCGCTTGCAGCCTGAGGGAACCGCAGAACACGCTGCTTCCTTTTAAGAAGCGTCTTATTTCTCTGTGCTTCCTCTGACTTTACTTGCAACATCTCTGTTACTTTAAATAGTTAACTTTGAATCGTCCAATTCCAGTCAACAATCGATTTCTTAGTGCATCTTTAATTATTCCCTCTCAGGACAAAGCTGCTTTTCCTGGCATGCTAATAAAAAAAAGTGTGGACTTGTTAAATAAATAATTTCTCACAACAAACTTTAACCTTTGAGGAAGTTAAAGTTTTAATGTGGAACCAACAGAGCTATTGCAGGAACTCCAAGTGTGTGATTGAGTAATGCACGTTAGAGAGATGTTTGCTTATGAGTCACTTCATAAGCGTGTGTGACCGGAAAACAGCGAAACGTCGCTGCCCTGTTTTTCAGCTTGTTGTTGTTTACGTTGTTGTTGTTTTTGCAGCTACAGGCCAAGTTGGAATCCCTGTCTGCTGACCTGCAGAGGATGGAGCAGAAGAAGAGGCAGCTGGAGGAGAGTCAGGATGCTCTGATGGAGGAGGTTGCTAAGCTACACGCTCAGGGTCAGGCTCATCACCATGTTTACAGGAGGTCCTGCTCTGTGATTGGACAGGAGCTGATGACGACCAAACCGAAACTGTTCTGTGTGTTTTCAGGTCAGATGCATGAGCTGACGGTGATGGACAAAGAGAAAGAGCACATGAGCAGACTAAAGGATGCTGTGGAGATGAAGGTACAGAGTCTGAGATCGTTGAAGCTTCCTCAGAATTTCTAACGATCTGACAGAGACGACCGAACAGAGATAAAGGAAACGACTCCGTTCAGTCTGTCATCTCTCTTCAAGAACTCAGTTTGATCTGAGTTATCAGTATTTTCACTTTAATTAGTCATTGATTGTGTTTCTTAATTGTAATCATCATTGACACAAATTTACAGCTGGTTTTATTATAAACATTTAATTGAGACACTAGGGCCATTTTCTGATTTTAATAGTTTTTTTTTTCTCACTTTCTTTTGTAAAAAAAGAAATTACAAATGATAAAATATTTTCAAAAAGTTGCTTTTATTACAATCACCCTTGCTAAGCAGAGTATTAAGGCAAGGCTTTGAGAAGTTTTGCTTAATTAAGAGAAAATAGTCATTATATTTGTAGAATAAAGATGCAAATTTACCAGAAATAATTTCTTAAAATTATGAGGAAAAATCTAGTTTTATGAAAAAATAAATTTTGATACAAGATATCTGATGTGACCAGTTTACGTGACCATTTAACATATTGCTACTTATGATAATCTGATGATGATGGGTTAAAATATTCAGTGTTTCTATTAGGCATCAAGTATTATCTGTAAATCTTATACCAAGATATAACTTCACAAGATGCTCAACATTCCTCATTTTGATTTTTTATAATTTTCTGTGTTAGAGTTCTCATAAAATTACTACTCCATTCTCCTAATGTTATGATTTTATTCTAGTAATTAAAGAAAGTCTGGTCCTAATGTTCCATTGCATAATTGACCTAAGTTCAAAATCCAAATTAACAGGAGTTGTAAAACAGATGGACCCTAGATGGACTGACATCACTCTGAACTATGGAAACACGAGAAAAAAAATCCAGATTTCCCAAAAATAAAGTTTTCAACAACCAAAAAAAATCAGTTATTGGATAAGATTGATTGTTGTCCACCCCTATGTGACACGTTTAACCAGGAAACCTGCTGCTTCTGCTGCTTTGTGCTCTGCAGAGAACGTTGGAGGAGCAGATGGAGAACCACAGGGAGGTTCATCAGAAACAGCTGAGCCGACTCCGCGATGAGATCGTGCAGAAGCAGAGAGACAATGACCAGCTCAAAGAGTACCGACTGTTTTTACCGTTATTAGTTATCACTTTAACCAAATTATAACTTCAGAGTGATAAAGTCTCATTCTATACAACAGAAGGTTCTGTGTTTATTTCTCAGTGTGAATCAGGCTCTGCAGCTGGAGAACAGAAAACTTAAGTCTGACTTTGACAAACTCAGAGCCGAGGACCAAAACAAGGAGCAAAGACTCCAGAAACTGCAGTAAGTTTGTCCCTCTTTGCTTCCTGTAGGCCTAATAGGAGTTTGCTTGATATTTCTATGAGTTGAGAGTTACCGGCATGTGGAGGGACAGATCTAACTTAAACTTTGTTTGTAAGTTTTAATGTAAGATGTTTTATTGAAATTGTCATGCTGTATGTTGGTTTTTGGGTTACCATTCTATTTTACTGCTGTGGGTATATGTAAACTGTTTTCAGCTAAATATCTAATTCCTATTATATGAACTAAGTGGCATTAAAACTCTTTTCTTAAATTCTCTATAAATTTTGACATAAATCTTTTCCCTCTGTTACTTGAAGCAATTCAGTGTTTACTCTGCAGTCTTCTGGTTTAATTTCAGATTTCTGAATGAGAAGAGAGAACAAGCCAAAGAGGATCTGAAGGGCTTGGAGGAAACTGTGGTCTGAGTTTTATTAGTCTGCATTAATTTATCTGCATTTTCAGCTGACACAGATCTGAAAATGACTCTGTTTTTGTCTCACAGACCAAAGAGCTGCAGACTCTGACCAACCTTCGGATCCAGTTCATACAAGACATCACGTCTCGAGTCAAGAACGTAAGAACAAATAAAGCAGGGTGCTCATGTTCTGATTGTTTAACTGTAATCATGTGATTCTGTAAATGCTGTTACAGATAGGTCAATTGTTTCATATTTATGCTATTTAAAACATAAAACTGATTCCACACTAGTGTTTCCACACTAACTGTTTAATGAACCTGCAGGTGATCTTTTTTTTTTTTTCAGACACTTCTTGTGAACTGACCTCTAACAATAAAACATTTCTTATCTAATTATCCACCTTTGTAAACAGAAGTTGTTTCAGGACACTTTGGAAAGATCAAGACCATTCCAGAAATAACCAGTCGGATACGACTCAGAATGTTGGTATTTGTTGGATTTAACTCATTGTCTGCTTTTCCCTCCATGTTGAACAGAGCTCAGAGAACGACAACGACGAGGCCGGCGGCAGTTTGGCTCAGAGACAGAGGATCATCTTCTTAGAGAATAACCTGGAGCAGCTCAGCAGAGTCCACAAACAGGTCAGACATCACAGCACAGCAGTGATCTGTTTTATGTTTTGTTTTTTTTTGTTTTTTCTGTATTGAACAATTTTAATAATTATCAGTGGATAGCTTCAAATTAAAAATCCTATTCTAAGGTAGCGTCTATGTCAAAACACTACATAAAAAATAAACACTATTAATATTTAAGGAGATTAATTTTCAAAAGTTTCAGTAAAGTAAATGCGAAGTTTCCTTAACATTGTGTTAAATACATAAATAGCAAAAAGAATACACTTTCTTAACTATCAATACGTCAATGTACAAAACAAATCTGCAGGATTGTTTGGGGATTCAAATGCGTTTGAGTATAATAATTATGTTTTTCTTGTAAAATGCCTTTATAAATAAAGTGAATTGAATTAAAGCTCTAGATCTGTGATGAATAGTCACATCTGTTTACTCAGTTTCACAACAAACTGTGGCAGATTAAATTTAAGTCTGCGTCTTGTCAGTTGGTGCGGGATAACGCAGACCTGCGCTGCGAGCTGCCCAAGCTGGACCGGCGGCTGCGTGCCACTGCAGAGCGAGTCAGAGTGCTGGAAACGGCCCTGAAGAATGCCAAGGAGTCGGCTCTGAGGGACCGCAAACGGTACCAGCAGGAGGTGGACCGGATCAAAGAAGCCGTCCGGTCTAAGAACGTCTCCAGGAGGGGGCACTCTGCTCAGATTGGTGAGAACCGCAGCCTACAGAAAACTGAATCAGTAATCTGAAGAGTGTGATTTCATCTGACTCACATGGTTCCTGCGTCCATGCAGCCAAGCCAATCAGAGCCGGGCACCAGTACCATCACTCATCCTCCTCCCCATCCATCAGACCCACCATCAGAGGAGGGGGCGTGGCCTCCAGTCCTCGCCATCACTCCTCCCGACATCAAGCAGCTCAACAGCAACAACAGCTTCAGTACCCACAGTGAAAACACAAGGGACTCCAGGTCAGTAACAGATGGTTACGATAGTTTGACCCAATCAGGACTGATGGCTTGGCTCTCAGTCAAGTCTAATAAATTAATATAAAGAAAAATGAGGAATTAATTGGACTGTAATTACTCCAGATAATATTATTTTTGTCCCTTTTATTTAGTTTTGCTTTAAAAATGTATGATTTTCTGTCTTTACAGATAACGGCTGACTCTGGATCAATTTTTTTTTTTTGTTTATTTCTGAAGATCTTTACTCACCTCTCCTGTCTTCACCATTCTGCCTTTACTGCAAACTCTCATTTCCTCAACTGTCCTCTTTAACAACCAGTAATAGTTTGATTTGTTCTCTGAATCAGATCTTCTTCTGTCAGAAAAACAAAGCTGTTTGTTTTAGTTACTGACTCTGATCCATTCATTTAATTCAACTTGTCTTTCTGCAGTATTAAAACCTGAACTTTAGAAGACAGTAGCCTAAAGCTTCTGCTGCTGTTTTTTTCTTAAGTATAACCCAAATAATGCACATTGATGCACCAAAGTACTATACTGGAATCATTATCTTTAATCAACTTTGAACTGTTAGACGCTTTCCTGTCAAAATTGAGAAAACTGAGTATTTTCACCTTATGTCTGATTTTGTATTTGTCTTGATTGAAAAATAATATTAGAAATGAAATTTTTGGAATTTTTGAACCAGTCTTTTTCCTTCCAACAACTAATAATAATAATTATAATAATAATGCTGATAAATTGCAATATAATTAAAATAAACAGTCATTTGATTTTAATTGTATTTACAATATATAAACATTTTCGGAAAAAAAATACCTCAAATAATTTCATCTATTTGCACATCATTGCTTTATGAGTTTGCAGTGCTATAATAATTGTTTTTTAATCATTTCTGCTGCCCAGTCTTGAGTTTCAATTGTTCTTTTCGTGAATGTTTAAACTTACCAGTCCAAGTGTTGCCTTTTTCAACATTTTATATTTTATTACTGGACATTTTGATACTTTTTTGTATTAATTTTTAATTTCATTCTTATTGCTGGAGAATTCCTCAGCTGCTCCTGACAGTTTCTACAAACATTAAGTTTCTACAAACATTAAGTTTCTACAAACATTAAGTTTCTACAAACATTACGTTTCCTTCAGAGACAGTACAGTAAACGAAATTCACCAAAACGCATCATGAGCTGGATAGTGTCTGTTAGACCCGTGGTGTGTTTATGTCTGTGGGATTCAGATGTTATGGAAGTGTTGTGCTGTATTTGCTATTTCTGGTATTTGTAGTCACAATCACTGATTTTCAATGATTTTATTTATTTTACTGTATTTATTTCACTATCATAATTGAACTATGTCTATTCTACTGTAATTATTTTGTGTAATTATTGAGCATTACTGCATCGTGGCGTTATTTGTAAGTATTTTTTTACTGGATTTAAATTATTATTTATTTCCCTGTAATGTTTAATCATTTAATGTTTAGTCATTTTTTATATGTACTGTATTTTTATTTATTTTCTACATTTTTATTTTACTTATTTTTTACTGTTTTTTGCAGTTTTACATTACAGGCCTATTTTAAACTACTAGCTGATATTTATATTATAGATGTCAAATTATTATTTCTCCTCCAGTGTTTAAAGCACAATCTTCTGGCCTCCTCAATGACAAAAATAAAGTCATGGAGGAGGCAAATATGTTGCCTCTAAATGTTCTTTCTCGGATAAAAACCCTTTAGAGACACAAATTTCTCTTCAAATCAGATTTTTCAAATTTGACAGATGTGTTATAAGTCCAAAAACACTCAAGTTGTGATATTTATTATCTTTCATCAAACAGCACGTCAGAAGGGAGTTTAGACAGCAACATGTTATTATATACAACTATCTGTTTAATAAATTCAAACACTGTTTTTAAAATAAATGTGTATATTGTTTTTTACCTAAATTCAGTTCAAATGAAAATAAGCAGCAGTCACATTTATTATCTAATGTTAAAATATTTGAATATTTACAGCTATTTGATCAATTTCAGAAGTCTGTGTTTAAAAACAAACTATCAGATGAATTTTGATCTAACGATGTAATAAATTTAATCCTTTATACACCCCAGGCACCCAAACACTGCATCAGTTGAATGGTTTTCTGGTGATGAGTGAATCCGAGTCCATCCGTCTCATCTGACTTCCTGCCCGTCTCACATCCTGCCCAGGTCAAAGATCTCTCGGCTCTCGATTAGGATGAACTCCACGATCTGGTTCTGGTAAACCATGTTAACCGCCATGTTTCCAGCATCCAGCTCAGGCCACATCAGTGTTGGTCCAAACACAATACCGATACCCTGAGTGGACATCAGATTCTTCCTTGAAAAAGCCAGAACTCTGAAAAAAGCAGAAGAAACGTGAAGTCAGAGGGAGAATCGGGTCAAGAGTTCTGTTCTGGTTCAGGTGTCAGGTTTTGGTCAGATATAGATCTGGTGTTGTTTTATTTTTATTAATAATAGTGTCATATCTGGAACCAAATATAGGTTTGGTCCTGGAGGTTTGAGTTTATGTATAAAGAGATGATTTCCAACTGAATGAGTAGAATAATATTTTTTTCCAGCAGATTTACTTTTGCAGGTGGCTGAAAAGCAGCTTCATGGTGTCATGGTTGGGCTTCGGCAGCTGCTGGATCAGTTTCTTCACAGCCTGAGTTTTCTGTTTGGTTTCTTTAATCTCTGTTGAGAAACAACAGCTGCGTCAGTTGACATCCGTTTGGACGTCTTCATCAAAGCATTTAACTTATTCATGTCTTAATATTTTTAATTTCAACTGCAACAATTTTCCCCATTGTTTAGCTAAAGCCAAATCGATCAGACAGACATAATAACCCAAAGAGAGAAAAACTGTGATTATTTTTCAGGGTTTACTCACTGACAGCCTCCACAAACTGCTGAAAGAACCTGAAGGGGAACAGCGGCTCCGGCAGCTCGCGGAAGAACATCTTTAGAGCTCCTGTGATGACGTGGATGTCCTCCCACTGGTTGTGATCCAGGTCCAGCTCTTCCTCTGGGACAGAACAGACAAAAAGGGGTTTGGTTTCTCAATCTGAGGTTTAATCTTTAGTTTAAGTCACGACATTGTAATTAGGGAAAGCAGCAGATTTCCTTCAGGCACACCTTGGTCAACAATGAAGCGAAGTTTCTGGATTGTGGCCAGATTTCCACTGACCCTGTAGATCCCGTCTGCGTCTAGACCTGAAAACATTGAACATTCGTGGACAATTAAATGATGTGTGTCCAGTCAGCAGATTAAGACACTCTATCACTTTAGGTCAGCCGATTTAGATGTTTAAGGTCTGACTGATGAATCAACTCTGTGTAAAGGGCAGAGCTGGCAGAAGAGAATATATCTTCCGCTGAACGTACCTCGTTTCTCAACAGCTTCTAAACAAATCTTTACAAATTTAGGAACTGTGGTTCCTTCACGATCGCAGAGCGTCAGCAGGTGGCAACCAAATACTCGGTCTGAGATTTAAAGGAGAAAATGTTCAGGTGAAAATTTCTACATTCTGTTTAGACTTCATCTGTCAGGCAACAATAAAACAGTTTACTAGTTTAGCACCGCTTTTCACAGCTTCTGTTTAACTGCATTTTAAAAGCAAAAACATACAAATCATATCCATCCATCCATTCATACTACGTGCTTATCTGTTCGGAGCCACAAGATACATTCTAAGTTTATTATGTGGATGTTTTAATTGCTCATTACAAGCATTAAAACATGGATAGATTCACTGATTGATCATTTTTTTATAGAAATAATTTTTTTTTTGATATGTAACAACCTTTGATGAGGCCTTTCTCCTGCAATGTCTTCATGGATGGACGTCTGATGATGAACTTCTTCAGTCTGTTCTTCACTCCATTCTTGTCTGCACTGTCTGAGGCGCTGTGTTTCAGCTTCGAGCTGCCAAACACGTCTGGAAAACAATTAAATATTCAATAATAAGCTCATATTCTGTTTATGTCCATGTCCAGCTGAAATGAATCGACTCAGAGGAAAACTCACCTAGGAAATAAGTTTCAGGACATGGAAAGTTTATGGTTCAGCTGGAAAACTGAGTTTGAGTTTAAATTTGTTTGGCATTCGGTGCACGTTGTAATGCATCACTACTAAAGATATGCCGCTGTAGTTTTCCTAACTACAGCAGCATTTAGTCTTAACTGGATCAGAACAAATGACTGTTTTAAGGAATAGAATAGAGCAGAATCTTCATTTTTATTGTAACAATGTAATAGTATACAATAAAATGTGGGTGCAATTCTCCATATAAAAACGTCTCACTTAAGAAATATTGCAGTTATCACATGATAAAAAGTTAGCTGAAAACTACAACAGACAAAAGTAAACCTTAAAATTATGTTAACGCTCCTAAACAAGCAGAATTAGGTAATGTATGCATTACTCATGAGAAAAAAAACAATAATTCAAAAAAATAAAACCAATCAAGAAATTGATTGTAATGTCGTGTAATCTAATTTTTTTTTTTTTTTTAATAAATAAAGTCAAAAATAAATTTAGCCACATGGAAAAAAAAATCAAATTTTTTCTCAAAATAAAGCTTTTGAAAACCAGACCGACACCAAGTAATGTCTGTTTGAATATTGCAGACTACTTCTTTTGAAGTAGGCACAGTTAGCAGATAGGAACTAACATAAAACACTTGTGAAGAAGAAGTATCACATTACCATGAACTGTGTGGGCGGATGTATGTTTGGTTACAGAGAATGCTATTTCTGTCACTTAGAGAAGGGTCCACAGTGGGTAGAGTAGGCACAAGTTGCAGAGTAGTGTTAGTGCAAGATAATATTACTCATGTAGAAGTAAAAAGGAAAGTCACTCACGTAACTGCAACTTATTACCTACCTCGATAGATAGAGATGTCGTTAATCTGCCTAAATAAAACCAAACTAATTAAATCTCTAACCATTTGCACTCAGAAAAATTTGCAGTAACTATTTAATAATTGTACCTCACTGTCTCCCATCTTCCAGAGGTTTATTTTACTATCACTATAGCAAGAATAGGTTGATGCACAACCCAACAAAGCTGTTGCTTTTTCCAGTTTGTGTCTCTGTTCATAAACACTGTTGTATCTTATTTACAAACCCAGAGTTTGTAAATCCTGACTGAATCTGATTATAATTTAGTCCTAATTTTAAGCATGTAAATGTATTTTATACTTACTGATTGAGCGTCTGTGAACTGGGTTTTTTTGCTTCATGTTGGGTGAGGCAGATCCATATCCAGGTAAGGAGCTGTGCCTGGACAGTAAATCTGAGCTGTTGGACCTCCGCAGAGCAAAGCCTCTGTCCTCTCTCGTCTAAACCAAAAGAAAAAAATCACAGTGAGACATCACTCCAATTTTTATGCACCTAAAGGAAAACTAATTCACCAGACTGTTGGTGTTTGATGTGGTTTCTTACTGATGCGTCGACAGTTTTTCTGATGGCTTCGTGCCATTTGCTGGCGGTGGGGAAACTGTCAGCCTGGATGAGGTATTCACTTCCTGTGTTAGTTGTGATCTGGAACAGATAGAAAAGTTGCAATTCAGTTTTAAAGATCCACAAGCTGCCCTTTGGACAAGGCGATGGCTCAGAGGTGGTTACCTGGAAGACATTTTTCTTGCTTGACTTCTCCGCTGCCCACTCAATGACGGCCCCACAAAGCTGAACCACATCAGTTTTACCTCCTGGTTTCTAAACACAGGGAATGTTGGACACAACATGAGCGATTAATGCACTTCCTGCTGCCAGCAGAGCAACAGACTGTTACTGAAGAACTAAGCAGGTCAAGTCTCTGAGGTTGACTCTGGTGTCGTGGTTGAATTCAGACAGTTCCTTACCACACCAGTTTCCTGTTTGTCTTTATATAGCAGCAGTTCATCCGTGGTCAGCACGGTCCACATCGAAGTCCAATTCTTTCTCTGCTTCTTACCATTGTCTGAGATCTTAGCAACGTTCAGGTGTTCACCTTTCAGGTCCACCTGGGGACAATCAGAACCTTATTAACCTCATCTGTGCAGGGCCATGAAGGCAACACTAAGCAGATGTGATAACGTCGACACAAACTGAGCCAAAACCCAACACAATAGGCCTGTATAAGAACAACACATTTACTCTGCTAATAATTCAACGCAACTGCCTTCTTAAAGTTATTTAGCAGAATAATTGTATTTCTTTACAGTATTGTGCTAAAATTGCAGTTTTGTTGAATCATTAGCAGAGTAATAACATAATGTGGCATCCTCACACAGACACACCAACTCGTTAAAAAACGTTAACCAATGTGATTTGATTGAATGGACCTCCTCTTGTAAGAAAAATAAACATTTAATGCACAATTTTAACATTACCATTGACAAAAAACATCACGTAACATGTTAAGCGCATATGGTCAATTTGTTTAACCATCATAAATTAATACATCTTTAACCAATTTTTCAATAGTTTAAAGTTTATTTGTTCTTTGGACAAACTTATTATTTTCACTTTTTTTCCCAAGCAATACTGATTCATCTATCACAGGTCAGAAAATAGATTTGCAGAATAAACTATCCATCCATCCATTTTCTAACACACTTGTCCCTAGTGGGGTCAGGAGGTGCTGATTCCTATCTCCAGCTAATGTTCTGGGCGAGAGGCGGGGCACACGCTGGACAGGTCGCCAGTCTGTCGCATGGCAACACAGAGACAGACAGAACAAACAACCATGCACACACACACTCACATCTAGAGAGAGACCAATTAACCTGACAGTCATGCAGAAAGATCCCAGGCCAGGAATTGAACCCAGGACCTTCTTGCTGCAAGGCAACAGTCCTACCAACTACGCCACTGTGCAGCCCAGGCTAAACTATAAAATCCAATTAAGGGGATGAACAGTCAGATTTCTTGGTATTAATATAACATTAAAAGTTTGTTAAAGTTGCATTTAAGAGCATGTTGAATTATTTTGTACCTGGGATTCAAGTACCATCTATCTCCCTAAAAACATCATAACACGCTTAGTGGTCTGACATTAACCAGGTCTTTTATTTCCTAGACATCAGCTCAAGGCTCCATTCAGTCACACTCCAGACGTCCAACAGCTGACGTGACATATTGATGGTTTAAGACATATTCTGTGGCCAGTTGTTCAAATAGAACAGCGCAACACATTTTCTGTGTTGCCACATTTTCCGGCAACACAGAAAATGTGTCAAAAGCAACACATTTGTTTGAAGAGTGTAGTGTTTTTTAAAGTACCCAAGTGCAATGTGTGCATCTACAAAGCTGCAGATATCCTAAGCTACAAGTCCGAGGTGTACAGATGAATCAGTGCTTATGCTTGAGGACCTAAGTATCATTTTCCTTATACTCTACAAATTCCCAAAGGATTGTCTTAGTCATAAAATCCCAATAAAATATACAGATCTGTTCCTAACAAAATGTGAGAAAGTTTGTAAAGTGTATAGTACTGCACAAGATTTAATGCCGTATTATCTAATACTAAAACTGATGTTTTAGTATTAGATAATATAAACGTTCTCATGGAAATATAACAGAAAAGTGCTAAATGTTAAAAAATTTATCTTATCTAAATTAATGTTAAACCTTTCGACAAAGACGGTTTATTTAAAGTGTGAAGTTTTATACATACCAGTGGTTCAAATGCAGTTGCTACTGAAAGAACCACACCGTGCTGGGATTGATTCCTGCGATGTCGAGACAGCTGCAGAAGAAAAACATGATTTAAAACCCAACAAAGATGGTACAGGATAAGTTTGGTTCTGTTGGGTCTACACACAGGTTTCTGAGGAAGGTCCGAGTCCTGCAGGACCATGGACTTGGACTGGCTCAGACGGTCTCCGGAGCTCTGGGCGCTTTTTATCCTCATCTGAACGGCTCCCTGTGCTGCAGCGCTCTGCTGAGGAGTCTGGATAAGCGGCACTTGTTTAACAGCATTCTGAAGGTTTGTGATTCTGAGGAGAAAAGAAGGCTGGTCTCTACTTCTGCTCACAGTGACAATTTCTTGCACTTTGCGTATATCCTAAAATGAGGTTTAATCAAGCAAGTGTGTTTGTATAGCACATTTCAGCAACAAGGCAGTTCAAAGTGCTTTCCATTAAAAAAAAAAAACACAAAATCAGAGTCACAAAAATTTATACAGTCACTAATTTGAATACCATCATCAAAAACACCAATACGTAATGCAACATTGTCAATGTTGCATTAAGTTTGGTTCAAAGGCAACTCTAAGCAGGTAGGTTTTTAGTTATGATTTAAAGATCTCAAAGTTTTGGCTCTTTTGTAATTTCCTGGAAGTTTGTTCAAGATTTGTGATGCATAGAGGCTGAATGCTGCTTCAGGATGTAGCCATGATGGGTCAAAGTTTGGACATTGCTACAAGCTCCTGTTTTATTTTGAAAATCATCCTGATGCACATTAGTGAATGTATTTGTTGTTGTTTGTTGTTTCCTGCCTGCCCTGCACACCTGATTGTAATTAGCCTTAACCAACTCAGCTCTGTTGTAAAAACCCTTCCAGTTTGGGCCTCTGTAAGGATCTCTCTCCTCTCATTACCTTAAGTAGGATCTGTTTCTTTGCCTTCTGTTATTTGATTGTTTGCTCCTGTATTGTTCTGCACCGTCATAGGATCCCTGATCCCATAAGTTTGTGATGGTGAGGAATTTCTTTTACACGTTTCATAAAAATTATTTTGTTCTTTATTCCAGTCTGATCTGATCCTTACATTTAACTTCCACTCACTTGTTTTTTTCCCCCCTCCCACTTTACTGAAAAAAAAAAAATAATCTAAATCTGAATATGCAATTAAAATGACCTGAATTACAAATCCATCCCAGGTTTCACAATTGACCCTGTATTTTCATGGAGCTTGTTGGAAAGATACCACTATTTCTGGAAATGCTCCTTGTAAACATCAGACATTTAGCATGAAAAACCCTCGAAACTACCTTTATTTGGGAACATTTAGGAGTACAAAGCAACAGGTTCAGGACCCATCATGGTTGTTGTGTATATATACAAATTGAAAGTTGTAAACTGCTAATGAGCTTTTATGGATTTTTGTATCTCACTTAACATGTATTGTCAATCTCACTACACACTACTACATTCCCATTACTAACTGTGACTTGTATGGCTAACAAGTCACAGTCAGTAACAAAGATAATGGCAAAACTCGCTTACTCTTACCAGGTTTTAGAAATGTAATATTGTTATAATAATACTTCAAAGATGTATAATTTTTTCTTTTTAAAGGGAACATATAGCTACAAAACATTGTGTGTGAATGTTTGCCAAGGTGCTAGGCTAACATTAGCTATCTGCCTCTCTGTTTTTATATGACTTGTTGATAATTTGGGTCATAACATCGTGCACAGACAAAACTTACACAAAGATTTTTTTCTCCTGCCTCAAAAACTAATCTCTTTACTTTTAATGTCCTAATTCTTAGTAACTATAATTTGACATCATGTTGCTCTGTGTTCAGGTTTCTCCCACATTAGTGTGGTTAAAAGCTTCATCTTATAGTGTCACATAGACAGGCCAGATGAGCTTAGCAATGTGTTCTGTCTTTTACTGTTCTTTCACCATGAAAAACAACATGGTCACACTGATAAGAACTCTTGGAGAACCTTGCTATCTCAGAACTGATGCAACAAGGTAAAGACTATAATTCAGACTGATCATGAGGTGGTCGGTATTTAATGATTTTGACCTGAAAGTTCCTTTAGGTCTGTTTGAGTTAAAGCTGGAGAGGGAGACTGTTTTAGGTTCCTGTTTTCAGCTTTGATTGCTTCACTTCACTTCACTTGCACAACACTAGTCCTTTTGTCAAAAAAACTGCTGCCAAATGAGAACACTGAAAGTGTAAAATCCAAAGTACTTCACATTTCCAGCAAAATTTCTACATACTTTATACTTGAAGATTTAATGGGCAGGAAAGCAAAGTGTAATTGTGCACCATCTAAATACTTTATAAATGGAGTTGTTGAAGATTTTTTACTGCTTTAGACAGAATAAGATATATCAGTGTCTTATTCTGTTCTTAGGAGGAAGCGGCTTAGATTCTGGTAATAAACTGGACTCTGAATTAATCTTAATGTTGAAAGCTTGACCTGAAACACTTTATGTCCTGCAGGGTCTTTGGCCATCAGAAAGGCTAATCTCTCATGAGAAATTACCCCAAACAGCTGGTGGAAATTTTGTATTGTTCAATTCCTAATGGGGGGGGAGTTAGGACAATTCGACAGGGGGTCCACCCACAAAAAATATATATATATTTTCTTATAGAAATAGAAAAAAATTGGGGGCCCTGTCAATTACAAAATTAATCACATAATATTTTAAAAATTCTTTTAGCAGTAAAAATTAAATGCCAAAAAGCACACATCCATGTTTGCACTGGACACCCCCCTGGATCTACATAAAGTGGTTCGTTTCTGCTAAGCGCACTTAAAGCAGCAGTAAAGTAGAAGACAAAAACGACGGTGGTAGTTACTATGCTGCCAAGATAAATAGTCAGGTTTACAAAAAGAAAGAGGCAGAGAGAAGAAGACAAGAGTGTCAATTTATAGCCCAGTTTTTCTCCAAGAAAGGTGGGCAGACTGTGCGAGATGGTCAACCATTTAGCATAGTTAGCTTAGCTGCAGACTACTGTTTGCCTCCATTTTGCTAGCGTGTAATGAATGAAGGAAAGACTTTAACAACATATTCATATATTTAACTTGTCCCTGTACCTTTTATCACACTTAACAACAGATGAGTCAGTCAGCAGCAGGTCTAACCCTGATACCAGCATAACCTCGACCCCCCACCCCAGTGAAAAAAGGTGAGCAACACTGTATTCAATGACAACAAGTTAGCATCATTCCAGGGAATCTTTGTGGATTTTTCCTTTTTCTCTACTCTTTTTTTTTTTTTTACAGTTGCTCAACAAAATCGATGTATTTATTACTCACAGAAATTCAAACAATCTTCATAAAATCTTCCATTAGAACACGCTTAGCAGTGAGTGAATGAGGTTGATTGACAGCGCTAAGACTGTCCTCCTGGTTCTGATTGGTTGTTTTTGGTCAGAACGATGCGTTTCCTTAGACAGCAGTAGCAGCTCAGGGAGGAGGTGTAGGAGATTGATATTTTCGCAGGTTATCTGTTTTATGGCAAATTGCCATGACTTGGAGACAGCTTTAAATGTTGAAAAAACATGTTTTTTATTTAAGTCTTAAGACAAAAGTGTCATTTTTGTCGTAAGAGACATACACAGTAATGAGAATGTGAATGTATCCCCACAAGAAATATATCGCGCAATTATGAAACTGAAAGACAATAAAGCCTGTGGGATGGATAACATTTCCGCTGAGCATCTGAAAAATGCAAATAAGAAACTCTGTCCATTACTTTCTATGTGTTTTACTGGTTTTTTAATACATGGTTTGTTACCAAACTCAATGTTATCTATCATACTGGTACCCATTATTAAGGATAAAGTGGGTAAGATTAGCTCTTTGGAGAATTACCGACCAATAGCTTTAGCTAGTAGTTTGTCAAAAGTTTTAAAAAGAATCCTACTAAATAGGCTGGAAGAGTTTGTCTTGACCTCAGATAATCAATTTGGTTTTAAACCCAAACATGGCACAGACGTGTATTTTTGCCCTAAAGGAGATTTTAGACTTGTATGACTTGCACAACACTACAGTATTTATGTGCTTTATTGATGCCTCTAAAGCATTTGATCGTGTGAATCATCAAAAATTGTTCTGCAAGTTAGAAAGCAGAGGTTTAACCAAATATCTAACTAGAATCCTTGTCTATTGGTATGGGCATCAATCAATGTATGTCAATGTCTGATTCATTTAATGTTGGTAACAGAGTAAGGTAGAGAAGTATACTGTCCCCTTACCTTTTTAACATCTATATGGATGAACTGTCAAAGCGTCTGAATTGTTGTGAAACAGGCTGTGTGGTTGGTGAGCGCATAATCAATCACATAATGTATGCAGATGATTTGGTAATCTTATGCCCATATAGTGCTGACCTTCAACAATTACTAAGGGTCTGCTCCCAATATGGTTATGATTATATATAATGCCAAGAAAAGCAATATTATGATTGTTAGAAGCAGGGCAGATAAGCATCTGATAACCCCTGACTTCTCTGTATCTGGTGTTGTCCTCAATGTATGCAATAAAGTTCAATATTTGGGACATAACATAAATGATGACCTGTCTGATGATCGTGACATCCATAGGCAGTATCGTATGATGTATGCACAAGTTAATATTTTGATCAGAAAGTTTATGTGTTCGTCCTTTGTGAAGATAGCTCTCTTTAAAGCTTTTTGTACTTCACTATACACTGCCCATCTGTGGCGACGATACAAAAGAAGTAGCCTGCAGAAACTTTACGTGGCATACAATGATGGCATGTGGCTACTACTTAAAGTGACTAGATGGAGTAGTGCTAGCCTTATGTTTGTACATAATGCTGTTCTCACATGTGCATCTGTGCTTAGGAGTCTTATGTACAAATGCATGTGTAGATTATCTGTGTCATGCAATAATATAATTGTAATTTTAGTAAATCCTGCTTTTAATACAGTGAGATTTTCTTCAAGATTATGGAATCATTGACATCATCATTTATTTGTAACTCACTGAATAATATGTCATGTTTACTTTTATTTCTCTCTTATTTTGTTTGGTTTTACCTTTTTACCATGGACCTTTCTTGTGTCTGGAATAAAGATGGTTGATTATATACTGCAGCTCGAACAAAATGCAACAACATAGCATTTTTTGAGAAGTCTGTTTGCTTCATGTATATTTTGCACATTGCCTGTGACTGTTTCTGTTGGGGAGAGACATTTTAATAAGGTAAGACTAATGAAAAAAAAATTTTAAGCAACCTATTTGCATGCAGTATGTGGACTGTTGCATGTAAAATTCACTAGCAGTGAATATTGTGCTAGTATCGGTATTGGGCCAAAGAAAGCAAGGCAATTGCAAGCCTTTAAAATTGCGATGCTTTTGATGGGTCAGATAGACTCAAGAAATTCTAATAGCATCTGCGAAAGGGTGGCCCACTTTTATTTTTTGCAATGGGGCCCATGATTCCTGGTGGCGCCCCTGTTTAGTGCTGTAATTCTTGCTCTGTGGTAAAAGTATCACTGGTGGCCTTTCTTTAGGAGTACTCTCAAATGTACTTGAACTTCTAAAAATATACATATTTGGGTATGAATTTTGTAGAATAGTACATCAAGGTCCTTGTCAGAAATATTTCATAAACATAAATATGCCGTGTGTCCATAGTGAAAGCATGAGTCAGTCCGTTTGTCACCTTTCGTAAATCTGGCTTTATTTAGCAAATGGGCACCACATACTTCTGCTTCATGCAAGCTGCGTCTCCTGTGTTGCATTTCCAATGGTTTCAGTGTTACCAAAACCATTGACTTTCACTTGTTCACTTGAACTTCAAGCTTTTAGAGACTGCTTGTTATACAAGGCTAAAGTTTGTGTCGCAAACAGGCAGAGTACATTTTTTAAATAATTTTTTTTTACATACTAAGATCAGAACTATTTGCATGGGAGCAATTTGCATATTTTCTGGTTTAGTGGACGTTATTGATATATCAAATGCTTTTCCTTCTGCTGGTTAACAGGTGTAATTCCATTACACATTTCCCAAAATATTCTGATTAAATGGTATATACACTGTCATTATGCTCATCTTTAACTATTCTGAAAAAGATTTTCCACATAAAGTAACATCAAAGACTTATTTTATGAGTACTGATTATATTTTTCATTAAAATAAAGATTAATAATCTGTCAAATTGTTTATTGGCTTTCATAATTTCTTCAAGGTGTTTGTTTAAAAAAAAGAAAAAAACGTAACAATAATTAGTAAATAAAATTTATTTAAAAAAAATTTCTCTGATTTTGTCAGACAGAATCTGACAAAATGGCAGGAAATAATGAGGTTAAATGTGTTAGCAGAAGTGATGTCTTTCTACTTGTACAACTTAAACTCAGGTTCTCAGTAAAAAGAGATTTATCAGAATTATATGAAGTTTAAAACAAAACACATCAATGAAATTAATAGCAACAACAATAAAAACAGTTTTGTCTTGCTTTTAAGGAAATGTTTCTTATTCAGGTTAGTTTTACAAACCAGACAAAGGTACTTTGTTTTCTTTCACTGTAGTAAAAATCTTAAGTTGATGTATCTATAGCTCTAGAACTTTTTAACGTATAGTTTTTTTTATTACTCTTTCAGTAGTTCTGTTATTATATCTGGTAATTTCTTTATTTTCTTTATTTGTGGCTCTTTTAGATTCTTTTTGTATATTCTGGTGCTGCTCTGCTACAAACAGTGCACCACTTCAGACAAACAAATGAAACCAGACATTTACATAACACTGCATAACAAACTTTCCCTTCACTGTCTGACATGGAATCAGATTGTTTCCCCATTTTATTATAATTACCAAAAGTTTTGCAATGAGAGACAGAGGTATTAGACGAATTTTGTAGTATCTCCAAAATCAGAAGATTACATGCATTAATATTACTATTGTTGAAGTTGCCTCAAAAAATGTAGAACACATGACTTTCATGTGGCTGGACATGAGTGTCATGTCCAGCCACTGCATTGTTCTGGAAGGAGACAGGTTTGGTGTTACAGAGTTTAGTTGTGAAGCAAAAGTTCCCTGTAAAAATGCTAACTGGTAACAGCATGTCAATGTCCACAGCAAAACAAGTCATGTACCAACATGGGCTGAAAAACCACTCACCGAGGAAGACGCCCTTCATCCAAAAGCAACATTAAAGCACACATCAGGGCAAAAATAATTTTTTTGCACCATGTTCTGTGGTTTGAAGGAAACAAAACTGAAGCTCTTGACCATAATGATCATATTTAGATTGAAGGATGGTTGTAAGCATGAGAACACAATCCCGACTGTGAAGAACAAGGGTAGCATGAGGGTTTCTGCAGGAGGGACTCGTGCACTTCACACAATATAGATCACATTATGGGGAAATAGCATTATGTGGAAATATTGAAGTAAAATCTTTCAGCCAGGAAATTCAATTGTGGTTGCAAATGAGCCATCACCATAGTAATATCACCAAATTAATTACGCAGTGACTTAAGGACAGCAGAGTCATGTTGGGCTGGCCATTAGCTCGATCTCAACCCCATAGAGAATCCGTGGGGAGAACTGAAATGACGTTTTTGAGCAACAAAACCTACAAACCTGACTAAGTTACACCAAACAAAGCACCAGAGAAATTAGAGTGAGAAGCTTGTTGAAGCGCACTCAAAATGTCTGTCCCAAATCATACAGTTAAACGGCAAAGCCACAAAAGACGAGGGAACTGTGTGTAAACTTTTGAATTAGAAGAAAGCTTAAAGAAATCTCCCATTATTTTGCCATTAAGAAAATAGAAATAATTCTGTTAACCTCACTGAAAACAGGAAATGTTTATCCTGATTTTCACAGTGATTTTTCTTTAAGTTACCATTTTGTGCTATGTCTGTAAACATCTGATTTCAAACATAAAAGAATTTCACCTTTTATAGCAGTGATGTTAGTTTGAGGGCTTTGTTCCCATCTCTGCCCCCAGACGTCCTCAGTAACTGGTTGCAAGTTTTTTATCAGCATGTTGTCAGTTTATCACTATTACTCATCTCTCTCCTACATCTACTTTTCTGAGAGCTTGTACTTTTTCTACTTTGTCCATTATGATCAGATAAAGATGCCCTGTCCTGAAGAACATTAAGAAGAGAAAGCTCCATAGGTTATGCTGCCGACAGAAGCTATAAGGGAGTGATAAATGATTTATTTTGAGCAGCCTACCCTCTCACATGCTGTATATTAATCTTTATTATGCAGATTTGTTTTTAGTGCATGTTAAGGTAGAATATTGGATTTATGTACTTGATCAAAATTTATGTAGCTTTGAAGTAAATGCTGATACTAACAGTGCCTTCTCCTCTTTCATAAAATCAGTTAAATTTTTTCATCTTGAAGCTGGTAAATAATTTATAGACCAGGAAGGCAACAATGATCCGATCCTCACAATGGCCCCTGAACTAAGTGAAAGAGAGAAGAGGCTTCATTAACCGGAAACTGACTGAAACCGTCCAAACAACGGAAGCTGATACTTTAGTCATAAATGAGTGCTCTATATAAAACAAATTTAAATAAAAACTACAAAATTAAATTATCCTATCGTGTTTCTTCCCCAACAGAAAAAACGTAATTCAGAAGTTGACATCGGATCTTTAAATGTAAGAACACTTCAGATATCTGTTTATGAGGAAATGTTAAACCTGTCAGCATTTCAATTACACTAAATCTTAATTTCATTTTATTCATCCAGAGGTGACAGTAGATATTTAAAAAATGTCTTTTAAAGATATAAGAGCCTAGAAGCTGAAGAGATGAGTTAAGCAGTCTTACCTCGTACCCGCCATCCCCGTATGTGCAAAATGTAAATGAAGAGACACAAATAGTTGAGGCCTACTCTTAGAGGAAGTATGATTCATCACGTGGCTTCTTCAAACCAGCCGTCTCTCAAACTTCTGCAACCTCCCCATTTCCTGCAAACGCAAAAACATTTAACCTCATTCTCCAGAGACTAGACCCGAACCGCTTCCCTGCTTCTTTTAGAGCTGACTGATCATCAGCTGCAGGCTAGTTCAGCTCTACTGGCTTTAAACACAGGTTCTATTAAAGGTTTGACATTATTTATGAATTATTTGTTGAAGTTAATATTTGAACTAATTTGAATTCAGTGTCTTCCCACAAAATAGCTGCTGTCTTTGCAGGAACTATCCAGCAAAAGTGCTTCTTTACAAAATGTAGTTTTTATTTTCTGCTGAATTATATTGTCTCTTGATAGAACTGATCAAAAATATTGAGAAGGTTGTACCAGTACTACTCTGCCCTCTGGTGGACAGTCTGTGACATACAACCTCAATATTGTTAGGATAGCATGGCAGGACGTGTTTACCAATCTAAAACCGAATAAAAGCCGCCCCAATAAAGTAATGTTGCCAACACCTGATATCTACGTTTTTTTTAAGGCTATTACTTATAATGTTTTAAATTTAGTTGCACTGGAATATTTCAATTTTCAAGTTTTGAAAAATGTGATTATATGTTTTCATATTTTGCCTGTGTTAGTGCTTTAAAAAATAACAACCATGATGACTAAAATTGCTAACAAGAAGACATGACCTTCACAACACTTATGTCTGTATTGTTTTTATTAAATGTTACATATTTTAATTAAAGATGTCATATTGAATTCAACTATAGTTGAATGATTCAAGACACTTTTAGCACACTTCTAGCTATATAAATGTTTACATACATAAATATTTTAATATCAGTTTACTTATGTTGTAATAAACCCAGTGAATTAAAATAAGTGAATCATCCAAAACATACAGTGTTATCTGCAATATTACATGTTTGTGGATTATGATGTTTTATGTAGACTTTACAAATGTCCACTTAAATGCTAAGATAAATGTCTGAATGGTAGTTACAGTCAAAAATTTCAACTTTCTCATTTTATTTTGAACGTTTTTTAGTGAAAAAGCAACTGATGGACAAACAAATGGCTCCAGTTGTTGCCACAAGCAGCAGAGCAAATGTAGTGTTAAGTCCGGTTTCAGCTTCTTCAGCGGAGAGCTTCAGACCCAGAAAGTTCACTGAATTGTCATTTTCTGGAGCACTTGTTGCTGAAAAAAAAAAAAGTTTTAGGTAAAATTGAAACAATATTTTTTCACATGGTTATAAAAAAACTTATCTTTATTGCCAAAATGTTTATAATCTTCTACAATTACCTTCAGGTTCAGGCTTCAAACAATCGTGAGGTCCTGATGCAGGATCGGGAAACCCATTGCAATTGATGATGGTGGAGAAGGAAGACACAGATTCCTTGGCCACTCGAGGCACATTGGGGTCAGAGCGATTGACATAAAAAAGTCCAAATCTCTCTGAGAAGCCAGTGGCCCACTCCAGGTTGTCCATGAGTGACCATGCTGTGTAGCCACGGACATCCACATTATCAAGCCAGTAAGCTGGAAGAACATAATTAATCTTTTCATTATATAAATAATTAATTTTTGTATTTTGTCCATCATAGAAAACATAGTATGTTCAATTAATTTATTTTCATACCTTTCAGAACTTGGTTAATATATTTTTCATAAAAGTAGCTCCTGTGAAAATCTTTAAGATCTGTGGGCCCACGCTCTGAGACCCCATTCTCAGTGATGATAATCGTAGGATTTCCATATTCCTCCTTAATAAAGTTCAATATTCTGCGCAACCCAAATGGTGTGACCTTCAGCCAGCTAGAACCAGAATCTAGCCAGGTGCGATCAACATATGTCCCCGCACCCCTATGGATAGTCCAGAGTTCACGTGTTTATTTAAATTTTAAAACATATTAAATACATGTTCTCGATTGCTATATGTAAGTTCTTACTCACCTATCTGCATCATAATGCTGAACATTTCCATACTCCACAGGGAATGCCAGGACAGTGGTGTAATGGTTGAATCCAAAATAATCATGGGTCCCCTTAATTCTCTTTATTTCCTCTGGGGTAAATTCAGGTAGCCTGGAGAATATAAAATGGAATTTAATTTAGGTGGAAAATTGGTTCTCTAAAGTTTTTGCTTCAATTTAAACCAAATGGGAAAAGGGAATCCCGTGGAACATACAACACAAACCAGCTTTTGAAAATCACAGGTTGCAGAAAATTAAAAAAGGTATGTGGTCAGACATTCGCTGGAGGTGTTAAAGAAAGAATGTATCTAGCAGAGCTGATAACAGTAGTTTATCTTTGTTTTTTTTGTGGTACCGTGATTTAGTCAATCCAGCTGCAAGACTGCGTTCCCGAATGATTGTCTTCATCATTTCACTGTAGTCACCATTAAATATGGGATGGGCAAACCACCCAATGTAGAACTGCACAAAGAGGCACAAATCATCAATGTCTCAAAACAGAAGAACAATAATATTTTGTGAAAAATGTGACAGGACTTGGTTTACCTGTATTATACGTCTTGCTGCGTCAATGTCCTCTTGCTTATAGGGGTTTCTGGGCTCTGACCAGTCAGAGTTGATAGTGATAGAGACTTTTCCATTCTGTCTAACCCGATATTTGTCATTGTAAAGGTGCCATGCTTCAGCATGAGCTTTGATAAGGTTATGAGCAACAATGTAGGGAAGAGTACCTGGACGGAAACTAATACCTGAAAACACAATCTGGGTTAGATGCAGTTAGTCTTTGTCTAAATCACATTTCCTGACTCCTTACCACCAGAAAATATTTTTTATTTTGTTAGCTCATTGCAAGAAAAGCATACCTGGTGCAGCTACTCCGTATCCATGTCCAATCATTGCTACGTTATATGGCTCATTAATGGTGATCCAAAGTTTCACTCTGTCTCCAAGACGGCTGAACATAACGTCAGCATAATCCCTAAATCTTTGAACAATAGTATCATTCTCCCAACCTCCCATATTTTGCAGAGCTTGTGGAAGATCCCAGTGGTACAAAGTTATCTGAAAGAAAATGTTGAGAGAAAAATATTGAAATAACTCCTGCTCATTGCTATTCTGTCATGTCCTCAGATCCACATGGGATCCCACATGGGCAGAAGTGAAACCACACAAAAAGACAACACAAAACAAGACAACACAAAACAAGCGAATGACTGTTCAACTTGAACAGTCATTCGGAATTTATTCAACATAATCAAATGCATAAGACTCACACAGCACATCCTAGAAAATCACAAACCAGAAAACCATAATTACCTGAGACAGAGACAAATACACACGGTTACAGAAACAACAAACATTGTAGAGGCACACAGCCTCTGGAGAACACCCCGTTGTTCTGCTCTCCCATTTCCGGGCACCCTCTTTTGATCAGGAAGGGATGGGCTTCTCTGTACCGTATGTAAATTAAGGGAGTGCCTCTAGCGGAACTAACTTGCCGCTCTGGGTAGAGACTTTTATCCGAAGGGGTGTTCTTAATGTATTCAATCGAGGTGTGTTTTTTCTTGTATAGCTGCAAGAAGTTTCAAATTACTAAGATAAGATGTCCGAAGTAATTTTATTCCCTTCTGAGCCCTGTTCAATTTCAGAACTAAGGCGTTCCTCTCTTTAGACAAGAAAGACCAAAGGTTATATTCAGAGAGAATCTTCTCATGTCAATTCGAGACCTAGACTTTCTCCCAGTTCTCCAGTTGAACAAAAGATTTTTGTTTTGACCAGAGTTCACCGAAAAGTTATCTTAATGTTTTATTTCCTCACCGTGCAAGTCATCCAAACAGATCTTTGCAATAATTTTAAAAGTAACAATCACAGCCTGGTACCACCAAGTGATTCAGAACTTCTCCATCCTCTTAGATCAAAGCGCAGATTTTAAGAATTAACACACTCATAAAGTATACCTGAGCACTTTCAATAAAAGCATCTTGATTCCAGACATTTTCTAATTAATATTCTACTAGTTTTGATTATATGTTTGACTAACTGATGTTACAGTTTACTACTAGGGCTGTTAATATAAAACTACAGATCAAACTACTACTATTTAAAACATGCTGTTCATAGCTAAGAAAAATATCCTACGAATTAGATGACATTAATTAGAGCATGAGTATAATTTTAATCTAAATTTGAGCCTATTTAAAACAATGTTAATTTTGTCTAATATTTTAAACATGTAATTAGAGATAAAGGTAACATTAGTTAAAGGTAACATTAACACTAGCATATTAAGCTAATAATTCCAACAAGAAATAAACACTTTTGAATACTTGGTCATTTTTGTTGTAAACTCTATATTGGGGAGCAAAGACAAGCTAAACTTACATGAGGCTGGATGTTTGCAGCAAGCAGCGCATCCACCAGTCTGTCATAGTAGCGAAATCCAACCTCGTTGATGTGATTTGTTGTGCCATCAGGAAGTACCCGCGTCCAGGATATAGAGAAACGATAATGGTTAACCCCAAGTTGCTTCAATATTGCAATGTCTTCATCTATTTTATTGTAACTGTCACAAGCGATGTCCCCATTGTCACTGTCAAAAATTTTGAGTGGCGTGTGAGCAAATTTATCCCAGATGCTGAGACTTTTTCCATCAGCTCTCCATCCACCCTCAATCTAAAAATAGTAAAGGAAGGACAATAAACAAAGGGAAAAATTTTATTTCAGGACAAAAAAATTTGAGTTCTCTCATTTTACCTGGTAAGCTGCCGTGGCACAACTCCAAAGGAAACCCTGAGGGAACTCTCCATACAGCATCTTCTCATCTTCTGTTATGGGGAAACCATTGTCTTTCATGAGTTGGAAGTAAAAATGAGCTGACAACTTGGGTGTTCTTGGTCTGTTTGGGTCCGTGAAGTCGACATGGTAGAACCCATAGCCAACTGTATAGCCATTTAACCACTCAAAGGAGTCCATGAGAGATGTTGCTGTGTAGCCTTTTAGCACTACTCCATCTAGTTCATAGGCTGTAATTATGAGAAACACAAATATAAATGAATGATCAAAACTAGAATCAAGTACAGTATGTCAGCTTTAAAATGTTATCCAAAGCATTTGATTATAAGGTACCTTTAAGAGCTTCATTGATGTAAGTCTTGTAAAAAAACACTCTGTCAATGTCATCCCACATAGTTTTTGCTGCTGTAGCTCCACCATTATCAGTTATGTAAATTTCTGGGTCTCCATACTCTTCCATGATCCAATTCAGGAGTCTCCGGAGGCCCCATGATACAGCTCTCTGGTTTTTGATGGCTGTAGCTGGTGAACCACTTTCTTGTTCCTCTGTGAAGTCCCAATCATTTTGATAGGAATGTGGAGACAGCAGACCTGTGATATGGGTTACTATCCTTGTGGTGTAGTGATTCACACAAAACATGTCAGCAGTTCCCTGAATAAAGTTCTTTTCCTCATCTGTGAAAGAAGGGAGTCTTGATTGTGAAAGACTTTGGAGTTCACTTTTAACTAAAACTTGGGCTTTCATGGCCTCTGGATAGTCCCCATTCTTGAAAATCGGGTGAGCAAACCAACCCACTTGGAACTGCATTGCACGGTCAGCAGCAACAAGATCACGAGGGACATTGATATCTTTAGGTTCAACCCAGTCCGCTTTGAGGGCAATGGAAACCATACCTCTTTGAGAAGCACGGTATTTGTCATCATACGTGTGGTATGCCTTGGCATGAGCTTTTATTAAGTTATGTGCAACTTGGTATGGTGCTGTTCCTGGCTCCTCCATGTTTGGTGGGATTTGTCCGGTTCCATATCCTAGCCATGCAAGTCCTTGTGGATCATTCATGGTCATCCAGAATTTTACTCTGTCACCAAAGGTGGCAAAGCAGAAGTCACAGTAATTATTAAAAATGTTAATCATCTCTACATTCTGCCAGCCACCAATGTCTTGTAGAGCTTGTGGGAGGTCCCAGTGATAGATTGTGACCATTGGGGTGATTTTTCGAACTAAGAGACCATCAATTAGTCTGTTATAGTAGTCAACACCCTTTTGGTTCAGGGATTCACGCCTACCATTGGGAAAGATTCTGGACCACGATAAAGAAAATCTGTATGACTTCACTTTCAGAGCTTGCAGCATATAAAGGTCTTCTTCAAGTCTATTGTAACTGTCACAGGCAATGTCTCCAGTCACATCTTCAGGAATACCACTACCTGGCTTCTGAGTGAATGTATCCCATACACTTGGTCCTTTTCCATCCGCATTCCATCCACCCTCAAACTGGTAAGCTGAAGATGAGACGCCCCATAAGAAGTCTTGTGAGAAATTGCCATAGTGATACATTTGTCTGTCAAACTTTTTCTGTGGTGTAAATTTTTCCCAGACAACCTTTGATGTGGATGGAACCTCTGAGGGTGGCAGTGGAGTGGAACGGCGAGGTGGTGATATTTTCACAGCTTCAAAATGATCTTGTTTACGTGAAACAAAACCATTTTGCTCAATGATCTGAGCAAAGAAATATGCTGATTGCTTTGGTGTCCTCGGTCTGTAACCATCCACAAAATTAACATGGTGAAGACCAAATCTTTCACTGTACCCTTTATTTCCCTCAAATCCATCCATAAGTGATTGCACTGTGAATCGCTGTACATCCACTTTATCAAGTTCAATAGCTGTAAAATTAAACAGAAGACAATATTAAAAATGTATTTATAGTTTCTTTCTGCTAAACAGATGCCAAGTATTAAAGAAAAGATAGGCACAAACCTTTTAGGGCCTCACTGATGTAACCCCTCATGTACTCTATTCTGCTAGTGTCATTGAAGGTATCATCTGTTGGCATGCCATTCCCAGTTATGTAAATGGGCACATTGTTAACGGCTAGATATTTTGTGTTAATGTGGCTCAGAAGTGATCGTAGTCCCTGAGGCATGGAGTAGATCCAGTCTGATGCTGTAGCAGGCCACGAGGGGTCCACTTTAGCCTGGAAGTCTCCAACTCCTTCAGGACCAGGGTTGCACCCACCTACAGTGCTGCTCACTAAACGGGAGGTATAATGATTTAAACCAAAAAAGTCAGAAGTTCCCTTGATCCTCGCCTTCTCTTCATCGGTGAAAGTTGGAAGTACTGCTGGCGCAGATGAGGGACACTCATTTCTTTTCTTTTCTATCTGTGTTTTGAGAACCGCAGGATAATCCCCATCTATGAAGATTGGATGGGCAAACCAACCTAGCATAAACTCGAGGTAGCGCTCTGCAGCTTCCTTATCTTCAGGTTTGTCAGTATCAGCTGGCTCTGCCCAGTCAGAGTTTAATGCAATGCCCACTTTCCCTCCCTGTGTATTTCTGTAATTGTCATTGT
>CAEGAE010090148.1:0-10613 GCA_903067095.1 Girardinus metallicus | reverse complement strand
GCCCGACAGCAATATATGGATGGGGACATATATATATATATATATATATATATATATATATATATATATAACAACTTAATCATTAACAACATAAAAATGTGCTGCTTTGAATCAAATATTATCTGGAACAGCTTTTTTTTTCTTTCCTGCCTTCATCTTAACATCTGGTGTTATTTTTTATTTCAGTCTGTAAAAAGGTGCTGCAGACAACGTTTAATGCAAATTTCTCAAGTCAGATGTGGTCGTTTTGCAGTCAATAAAACCATTTTTAAGACATTTATTTCAAGGAGTTTATTTCAAAGGAGCCCACACACATGCAAAAAAGCATAACGTATATGAAAGTTTGCATCTAGTTTTAAAGGCATAGAAACAAATGAAGAGCGACGCAAAAGTCAAATAAAATGTGGAAAAAAAAAAAAAACAATTCACCAAATAAAATGTTAATTTCTTTTTTCAACAGAAGAGAAAGTGGCGTTCTTGAACCTAAAGCTGAGACAGAGGGTAGACGGTCAGATTGGTGCTCTGATCTGCAACTATCACGCTTGGTTCTCCTCTCAGCGCAGCGGGGCACAGCCAGTTCACCTTGTCCCCGTGACTGATGCTCAGCTTGGGTCCAGACGTCGTCTCCTCCTCCATCGGCGACTCCTGATCCTTTGCAGCTGCTTCGTCCTCCTCGTCTGCCTTCTGCTTCAATTTCTCCTGAGCCTGCTCTTTTCTCCTCCTGCTGCTCTTACCTTTGCGGCGCTGCGGAGCCGTCGTTTGCGTTTTTCCCTCTGGATTCACCACCGGGTGCTTGCTGAGGTCCCAGAGGGCCACGAGGCCGTCGTTTCCCCCGGTGACCATCCAGTGAGGGTGGGAGAGGAAGCTGATGAAATGGGCCTGGGAGGCTCCCTGAGCGTGAGCCTTGACGGCTCCCTGCTGCTCCAGTTTGGAGCCGCCGCCGATCCGCATCAAGTGGACCTGGCCGTCCTCGGCGGCGCAGCCCAAAACGTTGCCGCAGCCCGACACTGAAACGCAGTGAGCCAGAGGGGGGTTGAAGAGCTGGCCCGGCCGCTGCTGGTGGTGGTCGCCCGCTTCTTCTGCCGCGTCCTGCAGGTTGAGAGTCCACAGTGGGCGGGTCTTCTGCAGACCCCACAGAATCACCTGGGACAGCAAAGTAGACGGATATCGCAATGAAAGGCTGATTGTCCAGAAGAGAGTTATCGAAGTGTCTATTACTCCTGAACTTTTTTCATTATGTCACATTATAACAAACGTCCTTATATTGTAAATTATCTCACATTGTAAACCTGCACTAGATCTGGGCGATTAATCGATTTTACAGATTAAGCAAATTCTCTGTTTTTGAAGATTTCACTTTTGGGCAGTCTGGAATTTTCTTGGGTTTCCAGATTGTGGGTTTTAACAAGCGTCTTTTACAGCTTCTATTTATTTTGACTTTGAATTCAGATCAAGTCACAGAAGGAATTATGACAATAAAAGCCAGTTTTTAAAAAAATATATATTTTCTATAATTTGTAACATTTGAAGGGAAAAAAAGATTGAAATCGAAAATCAAACTTGGTATAAACAAATCTGAAATTTTATTTTTAAGCAGTATTTTTAAGCACTAACCAACACAAAGTAGAACTTTATTAATGAATTGACGATGATATAAAATGATCATCATTTTACATATACAATGTTACATCATCATTTGTTGCAGAGACAAATCTGAAACCTGTACATGTATTTGCATCAAACTCCCTTTTACTTTAATGCCCTTAAGTAAAACCCAGTGAGTCTAATTGCCCTAGTAGTCACCTGATTGTACTAAATAAAGTCCACCTGTATGTAATTAAATGTCAATATAAATCCTCTGAGGTTTGTTAGAGAAAGTCACAGATTTGAGAAAGTTGTTTTTCTAAAAAGTCTTGAACACCACATCCTGTTTTCCTTCCACCTTGCAATCATGTGCTGGATAAAACACATTAAAGCAGGTGGCTGCAGAACAATAAAATGTGAAAAGGTCAAGCGGTCTAAATACTGGGTGACAGCCACACTCTTAAATCTCGTTCGCTCACCTGCATGTCTAGTCCCACGGAGACGAGGTTATTGGGTCTGTGAGGTCGGAAAGCCACAGAGGAGCAGATGTTTGTGTGCCTGCGGAGACTCCGGCACACTTTCCCACCCGGAATCTCGAGGATCCTCACCGCCCCAGAGTCGTCGGCCACAGCCACGTTTGTACCGGTCTCATTCAGAGCGACGGCATTAATCTCCTCCTCCCCGGCACCGCGGAAATCCTCCACCGGGCCCTTCAGGCTCCGGGGGTCGAACACGCTCACCGCGTCTCCGTGCGACACGTACAGGTGGGCTGGGGCTGCGGGTGAGAACGCTGCGCTGGTGACGTCCTCCTGTCCTGGGAGAGCCAGACGCCCGACCACGGCGCCCTCTGGAGTCCACACCGTCACCTCTCCGCCCTCGGCACCAGAAGCGATCAGGCCCTCTGGGCCCGGAGACGCACCGACACAGAGGATGGAGGAGGAGTGGCCCTCAGACCACAGGCTGCCCATACTGACCACATTCAGGATGGTAGAAACATGAAATCGCAGTCATTTGTTTTAACATCGCATGCTACATTTAGACTAAGAAGGTCTGGTAACGACATGATATATAAACATGGCCTTAGTAAACATTTTAAAAATATCAGGCAGTAATAAAATAGCCGTGTGTCATTAAAATTGAAAGCTCACTGCAGACAAAACAAATATTAGTTTCAAGATAGTTCAGCTCTGATTCCTGCTTTTCAAATTAGATGTGAGGGTAAAACCTCACATCTAAAACCTCACATCTAACTTGGGCGATTTTATTACATTTTCTTTCCTTTTCTTTTGTAATTATTATTTTAATACCTCAACGTGTAAAATAACTGAAGCTGGGAACGCCGCTCTCATGTAGCTTCTGTAATACAGTTCCAATAATTTGAATGCTCATTAAACATTCCTGTTTGCAGTGATAATTTGTGTAAGTATATTTTCACACACAAAAGAATGGATAGGGAGGCATTCTGACGAAATAAAATGCAACATAAATCAATGAAAAAACACCATAAAGAGATTTTTTTCCACTATAAAGAGCAAACAGAAGCAATTTATGTGCCATTTTTAGGTTGTTACTTAATCAAATGGACCATCACACCATTATGTTGCACCTTAATGGATTTATTGACCTGACTGTAGAACTGACCAGCCTTCCCGTTGATAATTCGTTCACAAGAGCAAGATTCATAACAGATAAGGATCAAATCCCCAAACCCAACGTCTCTCTGCCAGGCAGATTTAGTAAATGGATTAGAAGAGCTTGTCAACAACGATGCTGCCGTCCAGGACGTGCTATTGTGGAATCCTGTCTCTGCTGCATGGACATTGAGGTGTCATGACAGCCATACAATAGTCTTCAGTCAGAGGCCTCTTCAGATTCGTTGCAAAACCGACTGCTACCAGAGATCCCACCGGAGGCACTCGGATACGAGTATTTTTTTTACTGGAACTGAATTTACTTTGTTATTATTATTCCTGTAACTTATTATAAGTGTGTTTATTTTGTTACTGTGTTGTTATGTTTCTGTTTTGCTTGGTCTTGGCGTTATGTTTTATCAAGTGGAGCACTTTGAACTGCCTTGCTGCTTAAATGCATCATGCAAACAAACTTGGCTTGATATTTGTTGAATTGTTACAGCAGAAGTGCCGACATGCTTGACTGCGCACCAGTGCTCCCTACCGCACCACCGACTGTCATGCCTTCAGCAGATGTCAAAACAAACTGCCTTAGCTATGTGGCTAACTGGTTAGCCTCGACGCTAGTATGCTACTTTTTGCCCCAGTTGACTTCATGACAGCGGTTAAAAACGTACGCACGTGAAGTTTAAAATTAGCTGTAGCTCACGCACGCAATGTGGCATTAGTTTGAGCTTCAGTGTGTAAGAATTTTACTACCTTGGCGAGGAGAAGTCACAACTTTAGCATGCTACCATGTGAAAGGGTAGAGTCGCTCGTTGATGACGTCACAGATCGCGTCACACCAGAATCCCTGAGTTTCCGTTAAAGCGGAAGCGCGAATTTACTAAGTAATAGTAGTGCGAGAGAATGAACGCATTCTAGTGGTTAAGGTTAGGGTTGCAAGAGTTTATGCTCTATTCAACATAGATAAATTGATCTGTAGCTGTATGAAAAAGAACATAAATAAATTATGTTTATTTAAAAAGCATCACTCATAAATAATGCCATCCTAAATAAATTGAAGGAAATACATGAATAAACTTTTAAGCTTTGCCTAAAATGTTGAGACTAAGTGAGGTGAGCTTGGACAATGTATATCACTGTGCAAAGGTTTGGAAGTATTTTAAAATGTTTGCATAGTTCGGCTACATAAACAACACACACTGCTATAAAAGACTGACACACGAAGAAAAACGTGTTAACTTCCATAATTACTGCATCGAATAAAAACAGAACCAAAAGACGATGTAATGGAGGCAAACTATCTCATTATTGTTCGGCGACACCCCTCCACCCCAACCTGGCCTTCTTCTCCACAATGGCTGCTCTCTCGCTGATTCATCCAAAGCTGCAGATCTGATGAGTGTTCACTTCTGGGTCAGTGAGCAGCATGCAATGCTGCCTCTCTGAACAGTGAACAGAGAGGAGCAAGCATTGCTTTCAGACACAAACTAACTACACACAAACCCAACAACCATTCCCTCATGAGGCTGTGGAGCCCTCAGGTCTCTCAGAAGGTCTGTGTACCCTTGCAGAGCTGCAGCAGTTCTCACGCAGCGTTGGGATTGTGAGTATCTCTGTTTTAAGATGTACAGGGCCTAGTTTAGTCTTAGCAGAGCGGGGTTCTGTTTAGAGACAGAGTACTATGCAATGATGGATCTGTGAATTACGCTCTGGTGGGCTTTATCAGTATTTTTTATTGTCTAACATCAAACACAAACCAGTTTGACATGTCTGGCCTTTCTTTAAACCCTTGGATTAAAAAAAAACTGTGACATTTTGAAGCCTAAAATAGTAAACATGCAGAAAGAAGTAAGTAAGTACTCTACCTCTCTCTTAAGATTTAGAGAGAGGTAGAGTAATAACAGGTGAATTCAGGTGTCCTGGATGATGATGACATGGTTTCCACCTAAATGTTTTAATTGTACAGAGCTTTGAATCAGACATATCTTTTGATTTTTGAATGTTTTTCTTTAGACATCTAAAGTGCACAAAATGTAGCCTTACAAGATGTTAAGTTCAAATTAATTAATCGTAGGGCTGTTAATATGCATTTGTGTCTGTTTTTGTTCACTGAGCTGTGACTTTCTCTCTCACAGGCCTTGAAATAAAAATATTTATTGCACAGACATAGCCCAAGATGTGTGAATCAGCTGTGAAATAGGTTATATGTTAAGATGTTGGATTGGACCAGTCAAAGTCCATAAATAAATCCAGTTCAGATTTTTCCTGAGCTAAATTTAATCTGTTTGAAGTCTAGCTATTTTACGAGAGAGAAGAAGAAATGAGTAGGAAAGCCGGTGTAGACAGAACCCAAAGAGATTTGAAGCTGTTATTGTAGGATTTTTTTTTTTAAATGTTGACTATAGGGGAATGAGTACAAATGTGCTTTTAATCATTCACCCTATTTTCTCCCACTACACAGTAAAATGCATTGAAATTTATGGTCGCAAAGTGAAAAAACTTTAGAATATTGATGTTTTTGGAAGACACTTTAAAAATAATAATCTTTATTGTTATTAGAGAAAACATGCAGTAAAATACATGGACAATAACAAAATTGGGTGAAATGTAGACCTAAATGTAGAGCCATGAGGCCTTTAATGACCTCATGGCTATTGGATATAAACTGTTCTCAGTCAGTTTGTCCTTGCTTTAATGCTCCTGTATCTGCAGCCAAATGGCAGCAGTTGGAACAAATCGTGACCAGTCCTTAAAATGATCAAAGTACTGTGACTTTACACTCCGTATGCATGAATCTACGCGTCTTTTGCTTAGTCTTTATCCATAAGTATGTAATTCAGTGATTTTCACAGATTTCTGATCAATCGGAGAAATTCACCTGAAAGCGAGCATGAGATCGAGGTACTTCCCGGCGAGGTCGGTGCTCTTCCACAAGGAGCCCAGCGGAGTGACGTACAGAGTCCCGGCTCTGCTGTACCTGAGCCGCTTCAGGTCATTTCTGGCTTTCTGCGAGGAGAGGCTGACCCCGTCGGACTCTCAGGCTCATCTGCTCGTGATGAGGAAAGGCACCTTCTACAGGAACTATGTGGAGGTCAGTGACCTGTGGTACAGTGCTAGTTGACAAAAGGCTTCTCAAGATCACTTCAAGAGTTACGAGTCAGTATTATGAATTTAAATTACTTTCTTAAAGTACTCCAAATTGAAAAAAAAAAAAAGTTGGTGGATCCACATGACATTTTGAAGCAAATATACTGTGTAGATGTATATATATTTTCTCAAATTATGCTGATTTTCTCTGTGTACCTCCTTCTCTTCCCGTCATTTTGCTGCAGTGGAAGGACATGTGTGTTCTGGGCACGGCCTTCCTGCCCGGTCACAGGTCCATGAACCCCTGTCCGGTGTACGACGAATTCACCGGCATCCTCTTCCTGTTCTTCATCGCCGTCCTTGGCCACACCTCAGAGTCCTACCAGCTGGTCACCGGGGACAACGTGACCAGACTCTGCTACATCTCCAGCACTGATGGAGGAGACACCTGGAGCCCAGCCACAGACCTCACCGAGACCGTCATAGGAGGCACTATCAAAGGTAACGGGACAGCCACCTAAAAACAGACTTTAACCTCATACCGGTGGTGGTTGTTGATATGGGTGATTGCCCAGGGTGGTACTAGAAAAGGGTTAGGGGTTTTGCTGGGTTTGTGGGAGATTGCTTCTTCTTCTATCCTGTTTATTATTGTTGCAGCAGCTTCTGCAGACGCTGAGACCTCTGTCACAAAAACACAACTCTGCTTGTTGGGTTATGTTTTGCTGACTGACTTCATTCATATGCAGGAACATGCACAGGTAGACACTAGGTGGTGCTAGAGCACCTTCACTTTTAGGGTCACAGCCTACATGGGCCCTATATGGGCCCTACATGAGCAAACCCATGTGGGGCCATCATGGAAACCGCACAAAACCATTTGGGTCCCAAATGGTCTGCCCTCTTTTTTCCCATATGAGGCCCACGTAGGTGTGCTGGCTGGGTGGTGACTGTACGATGTGTTTATGTTTTATTGTTTTCATGGCGTAAAGCCCTTTGAACAGCAGCTTGTTGTTGCTGAAATAAACTTGATTGACTGACTGACTGAACCTGGTAACCCGACAGACTGGGCCACCTTCGCTCTGGGCCCGGGTCACGGCATCCAGCTGAAGTCGGGCCGCCTGCTGATCCCCGCCTACGCCTACCACATCGACTGCAGAGAGTGCTTCGGCCAGCTCTGCCTGACCACCCCGCGCGCCTTCTGCTTCCACAGCGACACCCACGGGAGGAACTGGCGCTTCGGCCAGCCCATCCCGGCGCCGGAGAGCGTGGAGTGTCAGATGGTGTCCGTGGACGAAGAAGACGGCTCCAACGTGCTGTACTGTAACGCCCGCAGCCCTCTGGGCTACAGGGTGCAGGCCCTCAGCCTGGATGACGGAGCCGTGTTTCAGGAGGGGCAGCTGGTGCAGAGCCTGGTGGAGCCTAGAAACGGTTGCCATGGAAGCGTTGTTGGGTTTCCCGCTCCGTTACGTCCCTGTGAAGTTCGCAGTGGTCGCAGGTCCCTCTGCAGACACTGGACGTCCTTAACGGGCCACACTGATCGCTCCCATTCTGCTCCCCGACCAGACTTCCTGACCCCCACCTGGGTGGTGTACTCCCACCCAACGTGGACCACCGCGCGCAGAGATCTGGGTGTGTTCCTCAGCCTGTTCCCACGCGATCCGGACAGCTGGCGTGGCCCCTGGGTGATCTACGAGGGCCCCAGCGCGTACTCGGATCTGGCCTACCTGGAGCTGTCGCCGTCACCGGGAGAGCCTCCAGCTGTGGCCTTCGCCTGCTTGTTTGAGTGTGGCACCAAGACGGCCTACGATGAAATCTGCTTCAGCATCTTCAGCCTCTACGAGCTGATCAACAATCTGCCCGGAGCCGCGGCGGAGCCACAAACTAACCGCAGGGAAAACAAAACTCAGCAGGCGGACTGTGAGCCTCGAAATGCTCCGGTCCTCCATCAGATGGCTCATGTGAAGAGGAGGAGGAAGCTGATGAGGATGTGCTCTGTTTCTTAAATATTTTTGAGAGAAACTACATTTTATTTGCTGTTTGTGATTTTTTTTTTAAATCACGAATCCAGTCAAATTCGAATAATTCAGTTCTGTCATTGTTATTAAATTGGATTTCAGCAGCAACGTGTTTTCATGGGACAAAGCAACAAGTGACACGGGTGGGGGGACAAAAAATAAAACTACTTATGGAGACTTTCTGGGGTTGAGAAATTACAGGAATTCTAAAAGTTAGAAATTTTGCATTAGAACTAATGACACTTTATTAGAAATTATTAGGAATTTATGGGAATATACTCAAGGGTATTTAAAATACTGAAGGAGGGATACGTATCTTATCTTTACCAAACCAAGCAGACGTTTTGCACAAAGCACCTGCTCAGTGCAGAGGTCATTTGGCTACGCCCCCTACCTGCGGAATGGATTTCAAGCAGCAGGTTTCTAGAACAATGAAGTACTGAGGTCACATTTCTCAAAGAGGAGTTTAGGAAAGATGCTATTTTAATGACAGAAGAAGCTCTTTTAAATAAAACTTTTAAAAAGTGTGCATTTTGTTCACTTTTTAAATGTTTGACATGATCACTTATTCAATAAAATAATTGGAACATGACAAATTAATCACTTAAAATGTGATGCTTCCTAGAGTACTGAACTTAGTTGCAGATAAACTCTCTAAGATAAACTTTCCTAAAGTTTATCTTGGAAAAACTAAACTTTATGTGTTTGTTCTGGGGCCGTTTGTCCAGTTTTGTCAAAAATGTTGGTTTAGGTGATGAGCTTTAAAACAATATTCTCCTTTCCCCTGTTAATGCTTTAAATTCTTGAAGCTTTAAATCCTTGTTTCCTTAATGATTTATAAAAAAAAAATCATATACTCCAGTTCTAACAGTCAAATGTGATGCAGCAATAGCAAAAACAATTATAAAGATTGTTCATGAGTCCCAGTAAACATCATAAGCTTAGCTAAAAAAATGAACAAATAAGTAACAGCTGACTGCTCTTTAACAAATAAAATCTCCCCACACCGCCTATTACCACCCTTTTGTCTGAAGACTTTCACAGAGGTTGATAGCTGACAAAAGTATTTAGTTTAAGAAAAGTGACATTTTAGCTACTAAGTTTTTCAAAACGTCTTTATTAATGCAGAAAAAAAGAGCTAATCTTTAACCGGTTTTCGGTCATTTCAGAACAAGTGACCTTCTGACACGAAGGCCGGAAAATGTTGTCCAACACGCTCTTCTATGGAGGAAACTGACTTCTTTTATTACCGTATTTTTCGGACTATAAGCCGCTACTTTTTCCCCTCGCTTTGAGCCATGCAGCTTGTACACGGTGCCAATTTTTTGTGGATTTTTCTTCAACCGCCAGGGGGCTCTTTAGCAGGAAGTGAATCATTAGAAGTCAAAATTGGAAATCAAAGAAGGAAGTGCTAGTTTTCATTTAGAACAAGCTCATGCTAGCAGCAGGCACGACGGAGAAATGTTTTCAAACTCTTATGATGCAGCTTTTAAGTTGATGGCTGTCGTTCTGGCAGTACAGGAGGGAAATAGAGCCGTAAGCTCGGCGTAAACGAAACCATAGTTCGGCGTTGGAGACGGAGTGCTGCGTCCTTAATAAATCCAGCAGATTCAATAGGACGCAGCCCTCTGCTGCAGAAAACCGAGAGCAGCGGAGATACCAGCGGCTTATATATGTAAGTTTTCAGTTTTTTCCCCCAAACAATTTGTAGGTGCGGCTTATAGTAAGGTGCGCTGTAAAGTCCGGAAAATACGGTACACTCCAAACACCGGCGCCATGACAAAAATAGAATTTAAATTAGTTCATTTTAATTATACAATAAAAAAGTGAAAATTATAAGGTATATATTAGACCCAAAGTGATACACAGCTCTGGAAAAAAAACAAAGAGCCCACTGCACTGAATCCCATTGAAAACCTCCTGGTTATTCCACCAAATACTGACTTCTGAACTCTTCATGAGTTCAAACATTAGTGTTTTGTTTCTAAATGAATATGAACTTGTTTTCTTTGCATTATTTGAGGTCTGAAAGCACTGCATGTTTTTCGTTATTTTGACCATTTCTCATTTTCTGCAAAATTCAGAGACATGTTGTCAGTAGTTCATAGAATATAAGAACAATGTTTATTTTACTCAAACATAGGCCTATAAAGAGTAAAATCAGAGAAACTGATCATTTTAAGTGGTCTCTTAATTTTTTCCAGAGCTGCATATAGGGCTGAAACGATTCCTCGAGTGATTCGAGTACCTCGATTATTAAAATTCCTCGAGGAAAACTGACCTGCCTCGA
>CAEGAE010090144.1:0-64148 GCA_903067095.1 Girardinus metallicus | reverse complement strand
ATATTGGTGTGTTTAAATATATTTATTTATATATATATATATATATATATATATATATACACACACACACACACACACATATGTGTGTGTATTCTTTTTTCTTTGAGCAGTCCGTTATTTATATCAGAAGCAGAGACTGTGTGAAGGAGAAGTTGCTGTTAAACAACCTTTCAGTATTATTTCTGAAACCAAATAATTTACAGCGTTGACTATTGAACCAGTCTTCATTATCTTATATTAGTTAGCAGGCATTACTTTAGCAGTCTCTGTAGAATGTAAAGGTGTATTTTAACTTTGGAATTTCCACTGGCAACATTCACAAATCTGCTAGTCTCATAACAGGCAGATGGTGGAAGATAAAACAGAACATCTTTGCTGTACTATTAAGCCTTCCTGTTATGTGATGAAAGTCTTACTCTCTCTCTCTCTCATTGGTGAAGAACAATATTTTCCCTGTAAGAAGAATCTTCTTCTTATAAGGAATTTCTAACATATTGAGAATTCAATACGAGCAAGTAGTGCTTAATAAGGTGAATTCCTAGATCAGGAAAATATCTGATTTTTGAGCTCTGGTCAGCTGATCAAAAAAAGCTGAAATCTCTACCATAGAGTTTGTCTTGACAGCTCAGCGATAGTCATATGGTAAAACCATAACTTTTCACTGCAATACAGTATCACCAAACAGTTCCTTCTTACTCATTTTTAAAGAAATGGAAAACCAAGCACAGAATTTCACAACAATATATCTTTTTCATGCTTTTGTCTCCAACCAGAAAACATGGCCAACATCACAACCACTATCCACCCAAGTAGTCTCCCTGAGGCCGTCCCTCTGTCCCGCGTCTCATTACAGGTCCAAGAGGTCTACCCTTTCCACGATGGCTGGAATGTTGCCTGTTTCATCATCCTTCTGCTTTTCATCCTCACTGTCCTCTCCCTGGCTGCCTTGGCTGTGCTCTATGAGCTACTTGACTGTGGGTGCTGCACTAAGGGGAAAACACACCACCAGCTACAGGAGGAAGGCCCAGGAAGCTGTAGCAAACTAATGACCAACATCTGCAAGGAGTCAGAGTCCCACACCGAAGTGGTATAGAGGCAACAGAGATGGGCAAAGATGAATTTTGGGTCTCACAGGAAGAAAAAAGGACTGAAACTGTCAGACAGTAAGGAGTAATGTAATGAGACCTTGATTTTTGTTCTTTTTTTTAAATTTCAAATTTATTTTGTTTTTTCTCCACCTAATTTAAGAATGTCTTGGAGAAACTGAAAGCATGAGAGCTGACAATTTTGCCTAAAACACTTCTTTCAAAATAATAAAAAGAAAAACAGCTTATTTGGTGGATCATTTTTCCAACTCAAAGGGACCATGTGGTTGCATGCCAAAATTATGGTGATGTTAATCATCATCACTGCTTTGGAAAGCAAGCGTGTTTTTTTTTTTTTCCATGTTACACATTACCTGCTTGACAGCAAGGTCAATATAAATAGCACTGCTTCTTTAGCTCAACACAAGCTTGGTACCTGAACTGTCAATTACTTTATTGTGTCATTCCATACGCCTTATCACAAACTGCCTAACTCTCACTAAAGGATGTGGGCTTTTTAAATCACTGTTTAAAAACTGACTGTTGCTTGGCATGTAAATTGTGTGGGATTATTTTGTTGGAACTGTGTGTGTGTAAATAAAAGGGTTCAATGATACAATTTGTAAGAAAAGCTCCCATTCCTGTTGTAAAAAAAAAACAAAACAAAAAGAAAACTGATGTAAGCTTTCCAAAGTTTGTTGAGCCAATCTGTCTGCACTAATACATTAAGAGATCATTTACAACACAGTCTGTCAGAGCGTGTTATTGAAATGTAATGTCAAAGTCATTTTTCTCTTAATAAAGTCCCACTTCACAGAAAAGTGTGTCGCCATTACTTGGTGTCCAAAAAAAAAAAAAAAAAAGCAATGTCTCTCAGCTATGGTGAAACATAAACTGAACTGCAGGCCTTGCAGGCAAATTGATTACTGCAACAGTGTCTTCTTCACAGGTCTGCCTAAAACACCAGAAGCTGATCCAGAATGCCCACGTCCTCATCAAAAGTAAGACAATAGAGCACATCACCCAAGTTCTAAAGTGGCACCCTGTAACTTAAGAGAATAGACTTTCAAATATTTTAGTTAATTTATACATCAGTGAATGGCTTCATACGAAAATACTTTAAAGACCTGTTGTCATATCAATCCTAGGTCCCCTGAATGATTATTGAGTTTTTATTCTCCTCTAATCTGGAACATTTTGCCAGAAAACTCCTAAATGCTGAAACCATGATTTTCCTCATTGACTATCCTTTATTATGCCGCTTTTTTCCTTATCTCATGTTTTCATCATGTGAGGCACTTTGAATTGCCTTGTTGACATGTGCTGGTTGATAAAATGTGGTGTTCCAATGCAACATCCTGGTTCTAAAAGGTTGCTAAGCAACATTTTTCAATCTAAATGTGCTCAAAAGCTGCCAGGACTGCTGGAGAAATCAGACAGAAGGAGCACACAAGCCTCTGCGTTACAAACTAATGGAGTTTTGTTTGACAACTCACTGTTTTGTGCTCTGCATTTTTCTACCGTTGTGCAAAGAACTTCATATTGTTATACCTACTAAAATATCTTACAAATTTTCCTTGCAATTTGTGTTTTTCTTTAACAAAAATCACAAGTGGCACAACTGTTAGTATCCCACTGAAATTTCTTTGAAACACATGTATGTCAACCATTGTTTTAATTTATAATTTTGTTATAAATATGAAAATAAATGACATGACACAGAGGCCTATTTTGGCTAAAAGTCATTAGGCTGGACGCAGATTAACTTCTGAACTGCCACCACACACAGAGATAAGGATGACTGGAGAAATAAATATTTCTCCATGTTCACTGTTACTATGTAGAATCCGCATAGAAACTGTCCGAGACAGTTGCAAGGAAAAAGCCCTAATGGGAATTTAAGTTGGGCCTGTGGTCAGTTGAGACTCAGACTGAGATGGAGAATGAAATGAAGAATGCATTAGTGGAAAACCAGTTTATGTGGACTGTTAAATACGGTGGAAGATCTGGGATGCCACGAGCTTGTTAACTCTTACACAGAGTCTGTGATCAGTGAATTCCATCATTTTTTTAAAATACCTAGACATTCAAAAAAATTTGGTGGGCTTTACTAGCAAACTTAAAATGAGTTGCTATCAGGTCTGTCAATATAATATCCAAGAGAAGTGGCCAAGATAGCAAAGAGGAGGTACATCAAACACAAAAATCAAACTTCTTCCATGACCTTGCCAGTTCTGACATACAAATCTTTAAAAAAAAAAAACCAAAAAAAACATGACAATAAACAAGAAGACGGCAGAACAGACGGATGAAGATTGTGAATGATCTACAGATTGTAGAAAGAAGAAACAGTCAAAGCTCCCTCCTCTTGTGCGTTCCCAACTTGTGAAATGTCAGTGATTAATTACAGTCCTCTTGCCAAGTGGACCACCAAGGATTTTCTTTAAAACAGTTTTTCTTAACATGGGATTTTTTATTGCAGCAGCATGTGAGCTACTGCAATCGAACACAAACTTATTTCAAGGCTTTTTACCAGAGGTGCCAATCAATATATTCCCACGGCAATGTTTTCATTACAACTAAAAGTTCCGCAATGAAAGTGACCATAATCAGCTTTTAACACTTAAAAATAATCTTGAGGTTTTGTTCACCACTTGCCAATAAACATGTCAATGAAAGAATCATATTAGATGGCAGAACAGAAAAGCTAGGAATAATAGCAGTCTTGCATTATCAATCGCCTACACACACAGGAATGGGAATCTCTATTAATGTGGATATGTATAATATCACAGAGATAGTATGTTTAAAAAAAAAAAAAACATTCAAGGCTAAGCAATGTCTTCCCTTGATGCTTTGATCAAAGAGTCACTGATTAAATGAGATGTTTCACTTACCAGAGCTGTTTTTGGACCCAGAGGAGCTCTCTTTATCTACTTTGGGTTTCTTCTTCTTGTGAGATCCAGATTCTGATGCGGCTGGCCGCTTTTCTACAGCGGGAGTAGAAAGAGCTCTCTTTTGGAACAGCTCACGCTCTCTAAGCAGAGCTGGATCCATCCCGGCTGACATGAAAGAAGAAAATATGGATGTAATGCAAGTATTTTGACGCAAAACAGACTTCAGGCAGATTAACACAACAACTTTCAAATGACTGATTTGCTAAAACCCTGTTTTATTCTTCAACACTTGTTGAAGCCTGAGTGCTCCTTCCCCCAAAAAGCTTTACTACAATTTTTCTTGGAACAAATAATTCATATTCAGATTGTTTACCAGGTTTTTCCTAATACTCTTGCAAATTATTGGCTGCATTTTTTATTCGAAGTTTTTGCTTACCTGGAAGTCAAGACCATTGCAATTCCTAAAGAAATGAGCATTTACCAGACAAATCTTTTCTATGTATTACTTCATATCTTAAACGGTGACTATAGATCCAAACTTAACTATTGAAAACTCAATTGGCTTCATAAACTCATTGACCTATTTCTTTAGATTCCCTTCTCTAATTTGATACTGTGCAAAACATTGGAGTTCCTGTATTAGTTTATGGCTCTAGTTTAAAAGAAAAGGCATTAAATTTCAGACCGTTTGTATCAATTAACCAGCAACATTTTCAATAAGTGCAGTTCAATTTGGGTTCAAAAATAAAATCCTTCAGAGGAAGGATGATACCTGTTTCAGTTCATGAGTTAACTCTTTGCGGATCCCAACCATCCCACTTAACCTCATTTTTTTTTAGGCCTTGCCCCTTTTAAATACTTCAACCGTCCACAGTTCGGATGCGTCTTTTTTTTTTTATTCCATTAGCGAGCTCAAATGTATTACAGACAACAAATTCACTACTTGTGAATAACACAAAATGTCAGTAAAGTACAGATGAATTAATGTTAAAATGGTAGCATGGCTAATTTTGTTGGGTGGTAAGTGTTTAACAAACACCTCAAACAGATTGTGCAAAGTCTATCCAAACATTTTAGACTTGAACAAATTGAGGTACATCTCTGACCCTTTACACACCACATGTTCCCTCCAAATATCAATTATTGTTTATAACAAGTGGTAAAACACAGAACTATAACAACACAATGGATAGACTATTATATATTGGTCTACACAATGTTAAAGAAAGCGTATAGATTTTTAATATGGTACGTTAAACATATAACCAATTATGAGCAAAAATGTCAGATTTTTTGTCCTCACACGTAATAAAGTTAACTAAAAATGAAATTTCATTTTAAAAATCACAACAGCTAAAAACATTTGACAGAAAAGCCATTGATCCAGGCATAAAAAACAACAACATATAACTACTGTAAAAACAGTGTGACATTTACAACAGTATTCCTTCTAAGAACTAAGTTATTGAACAATAATGAGTGAGAAGAGAGATCCATTATTCTTCCTCGTTCCTAATAAGTAGGCTGAACAAAGCGGAGCCAAAAATAACAACTGAAATAACCAAATATGACGAACACAAAGGATTGAATTGTAAAGGGAAAGGAAATCACAAAGGAAGCCTGTGTTAACCATGCTTTTTGCCTTGGAATCGATTCATAATTTAGAAATACCCCCCGAAGTTTATTTAGATGAGAACTTCCCCCAAAACATTTCTGATTAGCTAAAAAAAAAAGAAAATAACATTAGTAGTTTTACAGGGCATATATTTTCCTAAGATATAAACACAAAGGTATTGACCTAAACAAGGGATAGGAAAAACAAAGTAAGAGCTCAAACTGTAAAAGCTGGTTGATTTAGCTAACGTTCGTCATCACTGTTGTATTACCTAAACAGTTAACTGATGTGGTAACTTCTTAAACACTAGGAGACAGTTTAACATTCCAATTTAGACAAAAAAAAAAAAACACACAGCAGAATGCAGTAAAATAAATGTACCGTACTCTAGCTGTTAACCTAGCATTAGCACATGCAGTGTTAGGTCAGTAAACGGTACCTGCCTTTTGCTTTGTCCTCCTGCAAATAAACTGCAGTTAGTCCAAAGGGACTAACTAATCAAAGTGGAAAGCCAAATTAATCTTCCAGTGAATCAGCGATTGTCCGCCTTTCTAGTGTGAAATAAGTTGATACCAGCTAGCAAGCAAGCTAACAAACTTCTAACAAATGTTTTCTCTTCACAGGACTTCCGCTTCTTGTTCGATATATCGGTTTTCTACAGCTAATCATACACTACGTCACCACGCATTTTCCATTGGACGGAGTAAAACGTCTTGCGTATGTTTTTTATCTGTTCTGTTTTCTGAAATATAAACTAGAAGTGGACTTGGTTACTTCGAAAGACATACCTAATAAATACTAATGTAAGATAAATGTCCTTTAAAATTATTCACAATTCCAGAGCATTTTTGTTAATGATTTTTGAACCATTAGTGTTGCCACTTTCTGCAAAAAACACGAAGAAAATATTGCTCATCTGTTTTGGGATTGGTGTTGTACAAGAATGTTCTGGAATACAATTGTTTTTAATCAAAAAACAGTTAGAAAATGAATTTAACAAACAGGGCTGTTTCATTTGGAATAGAAAAATATAAACTTAGCGATACGGAAGTTTGTTAACTTTTGTTATTGTTTACGGTAATTACATTCACATCTCCAAATATCTACAATAAAATCCAAATTCCCTAATTCTCTTGTCTTCAGTAAACATCTCCTTAAAAGTCATTAAAATTAAGTTTCAGTTCTAGAGGAATTTAAATAATACCTGCTATATTTCTCCCTTCCAAGATACATACTTTGAGGTAACGTCTTCAGAAAGAGTGTTTCAACATTACCCCCTAGTGGCATAATGGCGTAATTTTGTCAGTACTCAATTTATTTACTTTTAATAATTTCTTTCTCTTGTAATACTTTCGGGAACTTTAAATAAGCAGAAAAGTTTATTTATTTATTTTACATATTTTTTGTAAGCTAAAGTTGATTATTCTTTATGCAGAATACAACATGATATAATGTCTATGGAATTAATCATCTGAGCATGAATTATATCTGTCCTAAAATATAGAGTGGATGTGACTGAACTGAATGCCATAGCCGTGTTTTGCGTTCAGGAGTACATTTAAACAGTGTGTCCTGTTCCAAGAGCAGGATAATAAACTCATAACTTAAAATGTCTGTGTTGCATTTTATCCAGATTTTCATTCCTTCTTGGAAACTGAACTGTTTACATGAAGGAGCGAACAACATCATTAAAATATAATAAAATATTACATCTCCACAATATCAAAAAAATAAGAAAACATTCAAGATTATATCATCACAAGCCCCTTATGTTGGCTCTATCTAAGGGCTAAGGGCACCATCCATCCATCCATTTTCTGTTCACCCTTGTCCCTTAATGGGGTCGGGAGGGTTGCTAGTGCCTATCTCCAGCTATGTTCCAGGTGAGATGGGGGTACACCCTGGACAGGTCACCAGTCTGTTGCAGGGGCTAAGGGCACGCCCTTCCTATTTAGGTAGAATTGCTTTAATCTCTTTGGGAAGGTGCAAGTTTCAGTCTAAAACACTGTTTGTGTCTTTTAAAAACCTTTACTCTAACATTGGAATCCCTTTTGTGTTATCAGGAGGAAGACAAAGGGGATTTTCTATTGTATGTTGTTTTTTTGATTTCCGACTTCTTTTCTTAACAGAGCTACCCTCTTGAATAATCTCAAGGAGTTATGATGAGAATTCTATACTTAATAAACTTATTAGTTTTAAGAGTCACAATATTCACACCAGCTGAAGTTGAATCATTATTGGAGTTTATTGGAGATTCACAAAATAGAATCAAGAATGAACCTATTAGTGATCCCTTTTAGTCTACAATAATGAACAAGTAAAAAAATAAAACATAAATCTGTGTATCTTCAATCATGGATGCCTTTTAATAACTGCTGCTTATTTATATAATTTAAAATAGTATTGTGATGGATTGCTGTATATGTGCTGTTTTTCAGGGAATAGAGTTGTTGCAATACTGCTGATATATTCGGACTACATCTCTCACTGACTGAGACCGGGCTTTACTGGCTGCAGATGGAAGGCAACTTCACCGCCAGGTAATCAGCAGAGAGAATAGGTGAGATAAAGCTACATTCTAACCAGACTGCCAAGCAGAAGACAAAAAGACAGATAATCACATCAACAGCAGCTGAGTGAGAGAAATAGAAGACTTATTTCCAAAAAATAGTCTTCGCTTCAATTGAAAGAGCAAAAAGGCAAAAAGTTTATTATGTAAGATGCCTCAAGATTTTATCCAAGAACTGAGGAGGAACTTGCTTGAGCTTCAAGGCATAAATCCTCAGATGCTCACTTTAGATGTTTTCTTGCTCTATTTTTCACTTTGACTGGCTTGACATAATGTCAAAGAGTTTTCTTTGTGGATTCAATCGCTTTGTGAGGCAAAGTACATCAACCCTTTGTTTCACTGAATTTGTGTCAGTTGTGTTTCTCATTTAGTGGTCTGTCGGATTAAAGTGGCTGAAAGTGCTTTTCTCAATACTTTATTGATTCTAAGAAAAATCATCTTATGTGTGGCACTTGGAGTGTGACCTTGATCGTTTGACCTTGATTGGATTTGATTGAAAATGGTTAAGTAAAAAAAAAAAAAAAAATTAAGAAAAGGAAATATGTAAATCTATTACTCAAACCAGCAGTGCTACAAAAATTAACTTGCGATGACAAGAATTTGTGATATCAAGATGCATACTGCCCACAACTTATAGACATTCCAAAGTGTTTTGATAAGTAACTATAATAACCTTGGAGCATTTCCCCTGGGATGTTGTGTGGAAATACCTCTATAATGATAGAATTTAGTAAGGTTTGCAGTTCAAGTCTTGACATCTGTGCTGGCACATCATTCTGAATGTCTTCTCATATACACATCATTCCTTATTCTCTACTGGAGCAACAGCCTAGGGCATAGCAGGAAGTTTCTGGGAACTCAACAGGACTTCAACAACTCGTCAATAATAGATAATAAGAAAGAGAGATGAGAGATACGGAAGCTTTAGTATCTAAGTCATCATGCTTTATCAATCTGATCACCTGGACATAGCTTTTCTGTTGAAATTCCTTTGTTTTGTTCCTTTGTTTTTTGTCTAAATCACTTGTTTCTTTATCACTGCACTACTGGGCCTTTTTGATTGCACTGTTCCTGAGTACCTTTCCTCTTTAAAAAACTTGTTTACTCTACAAGCTTCTAGTTTTATTTCATAACTTATGTCTCAATTTCAAAATCAAATGTGACTTTTGAAAGATTTTTTTCTCTATCTACAGTTCATTTCTTTCACACCATTGCTGCAAAAATTTACACCAAACAGCTTCTGATATTAAATGCAGCCAAAATGCATATTCGACACATACCGAAGACTCCGCAAGCAATTTGCCACCATCTAGCGGTCTGAATGTGAATGACGTCCACTTGGGATTTCACAGTTTGGTCTAGAATGAATGCACTGCATATATGTTGTAATTCAATTTAAAAGTTACATTTAGCAGCATTAGTAGTACTGATGTAATCATCTGCATACCTACATTTGATAGATTACTATTAAACTGTTCTTAATATATGCATCCAATAAATGTTTATATACTGATTTTAAGTTCTATATTTCAATGAATAATCCCCACTTGATTTAGAATGTCATTGAAGCAAAAAACACTTTTTAAATATATCTTTAAATAAATTCAGACAGGAGTGTGTTAAGGTAAAATAGGTGGTGCTTGACATTGACTTTGGACCTACAGTGGCCTACATATCTAAACTTCAAAAATGTCTTGACATACCAAATATAACAAAAATATAATGAGATCTTTGGTAATTTTGTTTAATTTTTTCCTGTTTGGTTGGTTGAAGGTGCACTGATGGAAGTAGCAGTAAGCTTAGGATGGATTCATAACTTCTGCCTGTTTTTTTATTTTTTTTTCTTACGATTACACTTAGATCTCTCATTTGTAAATGTGTAATGCAGCAAGTTCAACAGAATCAAAATACTCTGCTTTCCATAACAAACTAAACTAGCAAGACAAAGTACTAATTTTCTACTAAATTATGCAATTTTGAGCAATAGCCCCAGAAGCATACCCAAATTTTAAAATGATTTTGGCCTGTAATCTTTTGTTTGTCCTCTGAATTGAAGATGGATTTGGTGAAATGCATTGATAAGGCAATCCCTCAAACATACTGCCTCTTTGTGTGATATATATATGGAAAAATATATATGATATGTAAATATATCATTTGTGGACTTTCAACAGTTCAGCTTATCCTTAGGAACTACATCTAGAAGCTGGAGGGTGTTATGTTCACCTGTTCAAATGATTGTATACAAGCATAAACAACATATATTTTCAGCCATCATACTGCTCAAGAAAGAGAAGAAGCGTGTCAATAACCACAGTGAAATGAGTTCTGAACTGACATAGTGTAACCGCTACACTAACTACTCTAATGAAATAGAATGGTTTAATTTATTTATTTATTAGAGTCTAAATTCTGAAGATGGCCAATATTGAAGCATTCCCCAAACGTCATTTTAAAGGCAAATCTACTACATATTAGCAAAACGTACATAAACTCCCACATTCCAAGTAATCACTTGGGTTTCTATTTAGATTGAATTGGTAATTGCAACTGACTAAGCGCAAGTTTGAGCTAATTTAATGCTATATATGGAAAAAAAAAAGTCATGTGTCTTTTTGTTCAGTGTATGTTAACATCTGGTTTAATTTGTGTATTGTAAGAGCTTATTATAGCTTCCCTGGAAAATGATAGCTGAATTTGTACCAGGTCCCATTTAGGTGCCTCTGCTGATTTAACTAACTTGTGTAAACACAATTAAAGTTGTCCAATTTATGAATGATCCTATTTAACCATAGCAGACAAAGAAAAGTAAGTCATCTGAGAACAATGAAACTCTTTGTCACAAAAATAGATTCTGTTCCAGATGTCTCCGCTGCATAATCATTTCAACTGCAGTTTCTTTCAAGCCACAACAAGCTGGGCAAGTGAACATACAACAGCTGCCAATTAGACTGATACTGTCAGACTGCAGTGAACTGAACAGGAAACTGAAATATCAATTTCAGGTGTCATCCATGGTTCTGTTATTATATTGAGGAGCTTTAGTACTTAGTGTTTTTTTTTTCTTTACTGTTGAAGGGTTTTGCTGCAGGTGTGCACCGTGTGTGCATGGATGACAGTAAAAAGGTGAGTGTAGCAGTAGGACAGAAGCTGAGAGTCTGGAGGTGAGGGATAATATCAAAGAGCTGAGAAGGAGTGAAGTCCTGGAGCTGTCGTCAGGTGCAAATCCCTGTGGAGGGCGAAGTCTCAGACTGACAGCTTTCAATTGCAAGAGTATGTGAACAGTTGTGGATGTGTGCATATTACCTGTCAGAACTAAGGGCTTCACTGACTGTGTTTCATTATTGAAGTATCAAAATGTGCACACACACAAAAAAACACAAACACACACACAGTCTCTCTGGTTTCCTTTTTCTTTTTTTTAATTTTTCCTGGAATAAACATCTCACTTATATTTGCAGAACTCAGGTGATATAAACTGTTTAAACATTTAGGACTCATTATTCTTAACTAATTTTTCATCCAGAATTCAGTGTTATTGAGTTTGTCATGTGCAGACACACAGATTTTGTTTTGCAGCATTTGCTGTAGAATTGCAAATTGTCACATTTATTTTCTACTATAAGAACAGAAAAAAATAGCTTGAAAATGTAAGTACACAAATTCCAGTCACGTGTGTGCAGCTTTTAGGTTGTTGCTGTCTGCTGTCTTCCCCACAGCACCAGCTAGTTTTCTGTAAAAATTTTGGCATGTCTGAACTACACACCAGGTGTTTTTCTCCGGTGGGGGTGTGACCTACTGGCAGCTGAAATAATTCACACCCTGGGCAAAGTCTGTGGAAGTTGCTGGTGGAGCTAATTGTTGAGTTAGTTAGGTCTTTGGTTATCAAATACAGAGTTTTTTTTTTTTTTTTTTTAAATAAGTGAAACTATTACTTTAACACGAAATTCCCTTGCTTTAGCTTGCTGTTTCTACGGCACTCTCCCTAACTATTGATAGTCGTAATAAAAATGTCTAAGAAGGCTGTAATAAAAAAAAAAATCTATTCACAGTAGATATTTTTTTCTGAAAAATGCAGAAAAAAAATCCAATCTTTAATTTATGTACATACAGAGACAAAAATTACTATATATGTTTAGCCAAAACCTAATTATGCTTCTTTTCAAATTCAGACCTGCCAAGTTTTTTAATGATTAAGAATTTATGTTTTTCTAAAGCTGTAGCACATTTCTAATATGAATATAAAATAAGTGTGTGTGCTTGCATGCGTGTGTGTGTGTGTTGCAGATTCTTTGACAGAAGCCATGGATTTAAATCCAATGTAAAAAGAAGAAATTCCAAGACTACTTAAGTTTATGCATCAAAGCATTGATCTGATTGAAGGCTTTGATGCACTCAAACACGTGCTTCAAAGTACATGCTGTTGGTTACTGTGTGTACTGATAAAATGTGAATTCTCACTCCTGATGATACATTTAATAAATAATGATAAAAAATATTTTTCAGAGCTACAGTACTCTATAACATATTGATTATGACAGTTACGAAATACAATAACATAACATTCAACATTCTATTGTAATTTTTAAGTTGCCGATTGACAGAATATTGTACTTTTCTGCCAGTAACAGGTCGATGCTGGCTGGTTAATTAGTCAGGGCATCTGCTCAGGAAGCAAGCCTGCACCTGTTATGCATTTCCAAGGCACATTGAGCCATTTTATAGCACACTCATTGAACTATGTTGTTACAAAAATGCTGTGTATATCAAACATAACTTAAAAGAAATTTGACTTTGAAATTTGACACCTTGAAATTGGGCCTCTGTCTCTTTAAGTATCCCTTGGTGTTTCCAACTTCATCACAATAACGCTCCTCCATGAAGCCATTTGCAGCCATTCTTAGGACTGAGAAGTAGTTCAAACTGCAAGCCTGCTGACCTTTTTATCTGATGTATCATATATGAGATATGACTGATAAGTGACTCTGCTCTAATGTCTTCACCAATAATGTCTGTTTTTCACAACCACAAATATTTCCTTACAAGACATTTGAAGATATTTGGGAAGGCCAGTGGTAGCTGTACTCCATGTAGCATGAGAAACGTATGGTCACTCTGACACTTTCCTTGGCATTTCATTAAAAGGATTTTACACTACATGTTTCACAGTGTATAAACTGTATCTTTTTAAAACCTCACTGGCTCTTAACACTAGAAGCCAGTCATATGTAGACCTGAGTTAATAGTGAAAAGAATGGTAAGAGGTCCAATGCTCCTTTAATAGAACTGTAAAAATGTATACTTTCAGTGTGAAATTGATCAGTTTGCTCATTTTTGCCAGAGATGCCAAAAAAATGTGGTTCACATCTTCTGTGACTAATGAACTTTTATGGTAAAGGACCAACGGTGTTCTAACTGTTTAGATGGAGAGTGTTTTGAAGCTCTTCTTCTTGGTTAGTAGCTGTACATAACATTCTCTTGCTTCTTTGCAAAACTCCTGTAGCCTGAAAAGGGGAAGGACGTAAGATAAGCAGAGATAATTGAGCAGATAGTGTTCTACTTTGATCTAAACTATGTCTTCAGCAAAGGTTGATGCTGAACAATGGAAGTTTGTGCTCCCTCTCCGAAACTAAAATAAAAAAAAAAAACATCACTTCGCTTGCAGACTTTGCAGCAGGTGTACACCACCACTGTCCTATTAAGCTGGAGTCGTAAATGGAGGGACTATATTTTGGTATCTAATTCTATTATTACAGCAGCCACAGTGTGGCAGTAGGAAAGCGTTATTTTTTTTTGCTGCAGCCCAGTGAGTGACTCATCGAAGGAGAGGAGCTGCAGCCTCTCAGACAGACAGACAGACAGGGGAGATAAAAACAGCCAAACCCGCTGCGTTGAACCCAGTCTCTAAGCCATTGCTCTTCTGTTAAGCTTTCTGAGAGAAAAGCACACTGTGGCTGCAGAGGCATCCAGGTTTTCTTGTTAAATATAAACAGGGCAGACCATGGGACAAAAGTGCCTCTAACACAGCAAACACTGAGGCCTGACACGCAGCAATGCTCCAAACGATAGAGTAGTCTGCGGCTTTGTTTAGACACTTTTTTGCTTGCCCTTTCCACAGACCTGGCGTAAGTAAAAATCAATGATCTAACTCTGATTGACTGAGAAGTGCCTACTTCAAGTCAGCCATCCACCGCTAAATCTGAGAAAGTGAAAAATAGAAGAGATGCCTCTTGATGATACTGAGCAAGTTGACTTGCTGTGAGGTGGCTTGTGAGGCATAGTTATGTAAGGCTGCACAGGCAGTCAAGTATGGAGGAGAATTTATTTTGTTGCAGAGACAGTTTTCCCTCTGTCCCGTACTTCACAGCAGAGATAATTGAGCAGATTCATTTTAAAAAGATTTAGAAATGTCAGATTCTAAAGAAAGTTGTAATATTCTGCTATATTCAGTGGGGAGCGGCAGAATGCCATTATGAATTAGATGTTTGACGAATTTCAGTCAGGTTTTCTACAAAGGCAGAATAGATACAGTGCTCCTCAGGGTTACCAATGATACATAAAAATATCAGTTTAGATCATCATCAAATTTCTATTTTAGTTCTGCTTGATCTGTGAGCTGTTCTTCTGCATTTCATTTATTACTTTTGAATAGAACGTTTCATGTGATCTCAGGGGGAATGTCTATCTAGCATCCCTGATCTGTGGTAGTAGCGGTTAATTTTTGGAACTGGCCTCTTCTATTGGTTTATGCTTCCTTTTGGGCTATTGTTTAAGATTTTTACAAAGTTCACTATTCAATACTTAGTAAAGTTTAGATACTGGATGGCCCTTAATTTTTTGTAGCAATATTTCAGACTGTTTTTGCCTCAAAAACAGTCTAGTTCAAATCTGTTAGAATATTAAGAATTAACTTCATGCAACATCACAAAAGTAGACATAATGTTAACAAACAACCAAAATTTGACAAATAAATTACATATATTATTTGTTCTAATTTCCTCCAACAAATAAAACAAAAAATTTCTGCCCTATTGACAGCATGAAGCTATATTTCATGCTTTTGCTTTGTTGTGCCTAGACTACTATAGCACTCATTATTCCTGTTTCAGCCATCAGAGATGCTCTCTCTGTTCTCATGTGCCTTCACTGGCTTTTAGTTAAAATCAGGATTCAGTAAAAGAAAGGTCTTTACAGCAACACCTAATTTGGCTCCTTCTTACATTAATGACCTTGTAACTGTATACAGTTCATCTAGTTGCAGACACGGTGACAAATCTCAGTGTGTGACATGTGGTGGACTGTGGATTCTCTGGGCTGGGTCCAATTCTCTGAAACAATTGTTTGTGAAAATCAAGCATGTTTCTGTTTTAAAATGCCTTGTCTGACATTGCTTTGCTTGCTGCTTGCATTATGTGATTGTCTCAGTATTTTCAGTATTTTAATTTGGTTTTTGTTGCATTGTAGCTAAACTACTTTTCTGAAGTATGTAGACCCCTTGAGCTCTTTGACTTGTTTGTTACATTACAATCACAAACCTCAATACAGGATCAAAAATTGGTAGACCCAAATTTTGCTGCTAATACAGCATGTAATTATTTTGGGGTATGTCTTTGCAGCTATGCACATCCAAGGACTCAACTCTTTCCATCAGATTGGATGGAGAGCAGCTGTAAACATAATTCTTCAGGTTCTGCTACATATTTGGAGTTGCATTAAGGTTTTGATTTTGGCCATGCAGGTATTTTGTATCCTCTGAAGTGTCTGGCAGGATTGCTCTATCCGTAGTTTTATCTATTTTCCTCTTAACTTTCTCCAGTATCTCTGGTGATGTTGCCAACATCATGTTTCATTGTGGGGAGGATTTTTGTCGGCTTTACTTTTCTTCCACTCAAAGAATCTTGATAAATAGTCCTCAACAGTTTCATAGTTGTACCAATCTCAATTTAAAGGTTATATATTGAATAATACTCTGATTATTTAAACTTTTTCACAACTTTATTTCCAAACTGGCTATTTTGTTAATTTTTTCCCTAATGTTTTCTCACAAAACTCTTCATAGAACAGTTACATTGATACTGTGGTTAAAGAACATGCATGTAGATTATTTACTAAATTAGGTGACACATTTATTTTAGTGTCTCAGAGTAAGTTAAGTTACACACAACACTTTTCAGGTTTATATTTATGAAAAGAAACTTGAAATTTTTGGATATGTTTCCTACCACTGCATAATCATGCAATGGCCTGTTGTGCAAAAATTAAAAAATAAACAATGAAGTTAGTGAATGTGATATGACAAAATGTGAAAAGGTTCAAGGAAACATAAAGTACACTTTGAACAGTGCTTCAGATGTAAAGCTTCATCTACTAATGACTGAATTAGGAATAGATATCGAACGTTTTCACCATCCACTCTAAAAACTTAATACAATAATTTAGCTTTGACAAATATTAACAAATACACCAATACCTTGGCTTGATTAGAAATTAACTCCATTCAGCATAAATCAAAATGTTGGTCCTGCTGCCCCCATAAACTGTGTGCCAAATGCATGTGGATTTGCAGGTTAGTGTGTTGTGTTTTTGTGTGGCTGTTCCCCTGGGGGCTGAGGGATAGCCTGGTGAAACGAGTGTATGCTGTCCAAACCCCGCAGGAGTGTGCTAATCCTTATTCCTGATGCTAATCTGAGTATTGAACTTCTGTACAGGGGGGGACTATGCTGAAACCTCATGACACCGAGGTCAAAGCTGTGCGTGTGTGCTTTATGTGAGTGATGCTGCTCCTGCCCTTTCCAAATGTCACAGAAGGGCCAGCTCCTGAGAAGCAGGGCCCATAATGTGTTCCCTCACACGTGTATGTTTATATATGTGCATAGACTACAATCCGCTACCATTACAGGAATAGCTTAGATCTTTAGAACTGATGTTGTTTGGAGCTCTCACTCGAAATGATCTCTTATCTGTATTAGAAAGACTTTATATGGCTGTGAATTTGCAGAAAAGTTATCATTACTGTTGGGGAAGACTAACGACAAGTCAGAGTGTGACCTCTGCCATTTTTAGCCAATTAAAATAACTTTAACAGTCAATACTCACAGTCATGATAATACACTACGTTATCAGATAATAAATATCTAGATTATTACAAGAGACAAGTTTGTCGCTGTCTTCTCATTTGACCAATGTCTGTGTTACTCAGATCTGGCTGCTGTGGAGAGGATAATGGCTTATTTTTTTGTGCAGTAAATACTTTTCAAAAATATAAGTATATGAAAAATGTTAATGTAACATATAAAAATCTAAACAAATTTCCAATAGTAGATATTTATAAAGAAAAACTATGTTAACTTTATTTGTAGGGTCGCCCTTGAGGTTTCAAACAAATTTTATTTCACTTGGCAAAGGGCATAAATGCCTTTTTTGATTCTAAAAGATCCTGACCTCTGCTTTAACCGCTTCAAAAGTGAAGATTTTTTTCCTCTCAGATCTTCTTAAATGTGTGTGGACAACAAAGTGCTCTATCTGTTTGTGTATATCTCTCTTGTGCTTCCCATTCTCCATCTTTGAAAACTTGCCGTCACACAGCCACTCACTTCAAAAAGTCTTCATAACAACATCAGTCCACCATAAAATTTCAAAACAGATTTTCATATATCCTTCGCAAGCAGTTTGTAGCTCAGTCTTCCTTCATGTTCATAAAAGTTAGAAGTAGATCAAAAGAAAACTCTGTGTGAATGGTCGAATGGTGGCCTAGTTTTCCATAACAATGCTGCAATTATCCAACCCCACGTTTTACAAGACTTTGTGAAACATATGTGAGGCCATTATGGAATAATTCATTTATACATGTATAAAACTGTGAAATTCATTTGTGTTTTATAAGTCTGGCAAAACTTCATATATTCCCATTGATGCCTTGACTTATTTATAGTCCCTTCCCATGTGACTAATGTGGGTGCAAACAAAACTGAGTGCTGGATCCAGGCAGTCATTGTCCACCCACAGTCTGTCACCACTCAGTCCGAATCTATTCCATACGGCTTGTAAAAATAATAATAAAAGGAAACAATTACCACAGCAACAGTGCTTCCTTGAAAATTGTTGACCATCCTTAGAAGTGGCAAACATGCAGTGGATGCATCAAGCTTTGCTTTATGATGCTAATGTTTGTTTTTAAACTTTGCAGCAGCGTATCAATTTTGCCGGCTGAGAGATTGTAAAAACAACAACAAAAAACAAACAAAAAAAAAAAAACAAAAAAAAGAAAGAATGCAAGAATGACCAACTGCAAAGCAAATTTTGAAGTGTTTGCTTCTCTGGCTCCTCACAGTTTTCTCTCTTTCTTTCTTCACTCGCCGTTTTATTGAAAAGGAAACACTGTCTGCGTTACAAACACTCATTAAGGTGTCCAGAATTACCCACAGAAAACAGAATTGATTTTTCCCTTCAGCCAATCCACATAAATAACAGTTTACACTGAATTTCAGCGAGGATTTAAGTTGTGCAGCAGCTCAAACTCTCATCTCAAACTGAGAAGCACCTGAGGTGTGTTTATAAGGTATTACTTGCGACAGCGCATTACATTAAGTTTCAGTGCTACATGCTCATGAAAAACACGCATACTTACAGATATTAAAGTCAAACTCTGTGGGAGGCAGGGAGTACTGGTGGCACTAATGGCTGTGGTGGGGAGGTTGGAAAAATAAAGCCAAAGACCAGTTTATTAAACAATTTCAAAGATAGCATTAAGACAGCTGGTTGCCTTCCTCATCGACTGAACTCATAATAATGAACTGAAAATAGAGAGAAAAATATACATTAGAACAAACAAATCTCCCCTCACATTGCTCCTTCCTAATTGCTACGAGAAATCACAACTTTCAGGTTTATCAAGGGAATAAATTACCTTTTGGAGTTAAATAATCAGAGAAACAAAGCAACTGATGTGATTTGGCACTGATTGCTTTTTATGTTTACATCTAAAGCCAGCCAACATTAAACAGAGTGCATGTTTTATTTATCTTACTGTTGAATCCAGAATGATTAAAGAAAAGAAAATTCCATGTTTTCCAGTTGTCAACAAACTCAAAGCAAAAGTGTGAAATAGCAAAGCTAAAGGTGAAACTATTCTGAGACTCATTTGACACCAAAACAAAACTGTTGTGTATCTTATTCCTCTATATTCAAGACATCCTGACACTGAGGTAGAGGAATGAATAATTTGTCATTATCTGTAGGACTTTGATTTTAATTTGTCATCTTGGTTTTCAGTGTTGTGGCGTTCTGTGCTGCGGTTTTGCATGCTGTATTACATTAATATTTTTTTTGATTTTGTGTTTTTCTATGTATGGCAGACAGCTGAAGTGAGTTGAATCCCTGTTCCCCCAGATTCTGATTGTCTGTTTGAACTTGCAACTCATACCATACATCTTCATTTTGTCTGAATGTCTGCATACACTTAGTTACTACCATGTGATAGCCATAAGACTAGCTTATTTACTAATTATGTTAAAAGATGTACTCAATAAACTGAATGGTGAGTGTATTTGCATTGAATAAATATAATTCTGTATATACAGCTGCTATCTAATAAAGATGTTAAAAAGCCTCAAATTTTAAAATTCTTAAGAAAACTCAAATATTTAATTTGAGCATGTTTTATGTTGATAGAAATCTCTAGAAGTGCTATGGCTTGTTTTAAATATATAATTATGTCTTAGTAAGATAAAATTGTCCACTATTTCAGCGTTAAAAGTGCTCCTGACAACTACTAGTCAATAAACTGGAGAGAAAAATAGGATAAGCATAATTTCCAGAAATTTATGCTAAGCTATTTCTGTACTTGTTTTTTTCCTGTAATATTCTAGTTTAGCCCGTTGTGGCTTTTCTGCTCAACCAACTGGATGCTGTACGAACAGATGTCGTGGGAACACCGTAGGTCAACCATTTGTCTGCTTAAGTGTGGGTGGGTGGGGGGGGAGCAGAGGGGGTGCGTGTGTGTGTGTGTGTGTGTGTGTATGTGTACACATCTATATTAGTGTGTCTGTAATTGTGAGCTTAATTTATTCAGGAATTCCCCAGATCTGCTGGCACACAGTACTTTCCCAGACTCTCTTATAATCCTATTTTTTTATAAGTGTTTTCCCACACTAAAGTGGAAAAACCAATTGAATAATGATGCATAATCTGATACAAATACTTTATGTTTTCCTTCTCATCATCTTCACTAATGAGCCAAACAGGGTAGCTTAACAAGCTGTGTTATAGATAGCAACAGTCATCCCTTAAGAAAACAATAGAGGAGGCACTGTAGTATATTATCCTGTGTAGTGTAAATTACATCTATCATTCTAAATTTCAATTGTAATTTTATTGTAAATTCTTGGAGTGGTACAAAAATAATTTCAATATTTTGCCAGTTCACACAAATCCAACACATTCACTATTCTGAAATCGTAAAATAGTAAAATATATTATGTTGCTGAAATCCCAAATTATGTTTGCTGCACACACAATCTATCATCATCGACAGATCATGAAAAGCTTTGTCAAACAACATGAGGCTTTGATTACTTGATGCACTGAATCTAGAATAGGAATGTACGGTGGGATGAACAATCATGGATCGATCCGCAGCCGAGTTATCCTCCTCAAGGGGACAATGTAAGATTTATATCTGAAAAACAAACAGAAAAACACAAACCATTGTTACAGCTGATAATCTACTTTTGATTGACATTATTTTGCTAAAGGAGGACTCATGTCGTTCTTTACTTTATTTATTTTATTGTTCTGCTTGCTTTACCTTCTTGCCCCTCAAATGAAAATAAGTCATACATTTTTTATTGTCCTCTTCCAGTTGAATTGATAGATATTCTAGGCCAAACAGGGGCAGCAAAACAAGTTGTAAACACAATTTGACATCATTACCTTAGGGTCGTTGGGGCATCTTAGCAGCTCTAGCATTCATTTGGAGTGTTTTTCTGTCTATCTGATGAATGCAAGGCCAATACTTGCACTCCTTCGCTGCAATTTCCACCAATTACTGAGAAAAACCAGCTATGTCTGACATTAACTCCACATATTGTCCTATAAGTGGTTGCTAAAATTGCAATATGTCAGTACAACTAAGTTATAAAGGGATGCTTTCAAAGCTGAAGTTGGAGACAAAGATTTTCAACAAATACCTTTTTCTCCCAACATTACCTGCTAATGGAGTGTGGCAAAGGTTGGTGGATACATTTACCATCTCAAAATGTTCAACAAACCTTACCCCTGATCCCTAAAACCAATTTTAAGTTTCCCCAGAATTTTGCAGCAATCTCATCTTGGACCTAATATTGTGCAATGTTACGTTTCATGAACGTTTTGTAATTTTTTTAATCACAACCCTTACTGTCACACAATGTATCGGTTTTGTGTTGGATTGTGTCTGAAGAAATTTTAGGTAAATATTGCTTTGGCATCCTCATTTTACATATCTGGTACTGCAGTATATTAACTGATCTGCAGCTAAGCTAGTTGCATTTGTCAAAAAAATGTGTTAGCAGTACCACTCAAAGATAACAGACAGTTGCGCTTAATAAATTACAAAGTCATTGAAAAATTAATTGATTTCAGTTACTGAATTCACCAAGTGAAACAAATTATACAGATTAATTACAAACAGGCTGTTTTCAAGGCTTTATTTCTGTATATAAGTATTTGGCTTACAGCAAATGAAAACATGTCATCTAAAATGAGAATAATACGTCTGATCAATAAAAAATATCGTAATATTAATATGCTTGCATAATAAAAAGTATGTTTAATATCTTTTTAGATCTTGTTTTGAAAAGTTTTATTTTTTTTCCACAAATGAACCCAATAAAAATACATATTTTAATTTACTGCAGTACTCATTAGCTTTAAAACTGTGAGAGCATTTTTAAGTGTTGATTTAACAATGTCTTTTTTCACACCAACAAACTTGGTTGTAATTTCACATTTTCATGTAATATTGGTTCAGAGTAGTTGTTAGCTAATATGGATGCACACATTTAGTAAACAGCTTTTATATTTCTTTAGATTATTAAGTGTTTATTTTTGCTGAAACTTAAAAAACTGGCTGAAAAAGGAGGACTTTTTATGATGCAACACTAGGAAATGGAGGAATCCATCAAGCTGCTGGAAGCAGAAGATTTGCCTCTGAAGAAACTACCAAAGTTTTTATATATTAATCACTGGTAACATCTTTGTATTTAATCATGTTGTAGTTTTAACATTTGTATCATAGTTAATCTGGTGTCTGGAATTAGCTCTCTAGGGTTACTCGTTAATTTTAATTTGTCTTCCCCTGACCAAGTTGGTCTACCAACAGTCATATTCAACAAATTAGAATAAATGGCCCAATGTGTCTCATTTGTCAAGATACCTCTTCAAAGTAACTTTTGGGCAGGTATTAAACATACTTTCATTAAGACCTCATTTTTGTTTTTAAAAGTAGTTGTTTATTGGTCTAACGTAATATTCTAAGTTTAAAGGTCATGTTATCTTTTAGCAAAAAATCATGAAAATTAACAGAACTAAAGGCTTTCAAACATCTAACCTTTTCTAAAACACATAGTGAATCATTATCAACAAATAGCGTAAACATGAACCAAAACTTCTCCAAAAGCAGAGCAGCTACTCATCATGAGGTCACTAAAGACCCCTAGACATCATTCAACGAACTGCAGGCTTTATTTGCTTCAGTTAAGGTCAGAGTTCATTCCTCCAACACAAGTAAGACACAGGCCAAGAACGGCCTGCATGGCAGAGTTCCAAGACAAAAACTACTGCTGAGAAAAAAGAACCTTAAGACTTGTTTGAATTTTTCCAGACCACACCTTGATGATCCCCAAGGCTTTAGAGAAAAAATGTGTGGACTGACAATGCAGAAGCTGAACCCTTTTGAAGGTGTGGAACATCACGCCTTCAGAAAACTATGGTGGTGGTGGTAGTGTGATAGTCTGGAGCTTTTCAGGACCTGGAAGGCTTGCTGTGATAAATGAAACAATGAATTCTGCCGTCTACCAAAAAATCCTGAGGGAAAGCCTTCTTCAGCTCAAGCTGAAGTGACCTTGGGTTGTGAAGCAGGAAAATGTTTCAAAACACACCAGTAAGTCCATCTCTGAATGGCTGAAGAAAAACAAAATGAAGACTTTGGAGTGACCTAGTCATAGTCACGACCTGAAGCCTGCTGGAATGCTGTGGCATTACCTTAAAAGCTCTGTTCGTGATCAAAAACTCCCCAATGTCCCGGCAAAGATCAGTGGTAAAAAAGTCTGACCCATAGTTGATGGGTTCTCTTCGTAGCTAAAAAAATATGATCTGAAACAACCGATACTGCAAAAATATAAAATGTCAAAGTGGCTATATGGCAAATGCCCTGTGTTAAGCCTACAGCAAAGGAGTAAAAACGCTGTACATAGTAAAATTAGGTTGGTGTAAAAGTATGACTTACTACATGTGGTGGTTAATGCTCTTGTAGAACAAAGAATCAGTCAAGTATTTCAACCTAGAAGAGAGACCATTAAAGATCAAACTCTTTCCATTTAGTAAAAAAATATTATGCATCCCAAATACATGGTTCATTTTGTCCAGCAATTGTGCACTCTAACATTCCCTCCATCACTTATCCCGATTGCTGCTGCAGAGGTTCAAGCACATGCAGCCGCAGATCCTTCAGAAGGCTCTGCATAAACGACTCATTCGCTCTTTTGGTTTTGAGGTGAATGTGTATTTATAGAAGTTGTGAGTACATGTAAGAGACCAACGCAGCGACTGAAAGATGTGCAAAAACAAATGGTCTAAAAAATAAGTTCAATAATATTGGCTTCATCTCAGAAGCACATTGGGGTTTAAGTGTCAGAGCATAAAGGCTGCATAAAAATAGTGTAGAAATGTTCATGCATCGCCGGCATTTAGATTAAAAAAATATTTTTGAATAATCTTTTTTCTGTAGCTCATTTTTGTTTTCAAGTATGTGTGTATTTTACAGCAGATAGAAAAAGAAATGTACCACCACACACATTTCTCCTGTTTTTGTCTCGTTAAAATTGCATATTTCGGATCATGAAATAAATGTTATTTTCCGACCAAAATAACCAAAGTAAATACAAACTGAAGTTTTGAAATGATGATTCCATGTATGAAAAGACTCCTGCTCCTGTGCTTGACTGTGGACCTAGCTCTGTGTCGGCTGTCAAGGAGCCTGATGGCCACCCTCCCAGGGCTGTGGCAGCCTACAGAAACAGGCTGCTAGCCCTTATTGCTCTTGGGTTGTGAGTTTTCTGTCATTCTCACCATTCTAGTAGCTTTGTACCTGTACACTACAGGGGACAAATCTCACACACATCCACCCACGCACGCACACGCGCACGCCCACGCACAAATGTAAAAGACTATACAAATACTCCAAATGGCTGAACAATATACAAACAGGTCCCCATTTCGTTGTTTTGGTCTGTTCACTTTGAGGACAGATGCATCTGGATTTAATGAAGTCATTCATGCAAATAATTCAAATTAGAATATATGGCCCAATGTGTCTCAATTGTCAAGTACATTTTCAAAGTAACTTTTGAGTTACTTTGACATCCTTTTTTAATTTTAGATCGTTTTTATTTAGGTAGTTTCCCTTGCACCTGCAGGCAAAACGCTTCTCTATATAGTATTCCTAAAATTCCTAAGCAGAAAAATATGGGGGAAAGAAAAAACACTGACATTAGCTGAGGCAAGTGAGTGTTTTGCAGTGTTTTAGATATTGTTCTGGTTTTGAGTAAATAAAACAATGTACCAACAAGAAGAAAGAATCAGCATTGTGGCTAAAGCCTGTATGTGGGGAGTTTTGCTACACACTAGTTGCTTATTTAACTTATAGTAAACTTGTTTGCATCATCCTTGCTCAGTAATTCCTTCTCCCCCCTGGTCTATACTCAGAAACACAAATGCTATTCTTTTTCTCCCTGTCTTGCTTTTTATGTGTCACTTTTCTTGCCTGTGTCCGGTGTAGGCAGGTGTGATTTCTCAGTCGTGGGTAGTGTTATATTTAGTCTTCCCTGGGTGCAGAGAAAGTCTTGCTACTGTCAGAGGGGGAGGTTAAACAAGCTGTGAAACTTTGGTAACTCAGTATCAACCCTAATCAGAAGCCCTGTAACATGGAGGACATAAGGGTGTTGCTGATTGGTTCATATTTAGTTACTTTGGTTATCTAATTGCAACAAAGAACAGACATACAGGTGTTTAATGGATGTTTTACAGTAAAGTAGACACAGTTCTTATGACATTTTTCAACACATTTCCAAAGTTTGGCCATATGTTGAGCATGTTGTTTTATACAACATAAAGCAATGTGTTTCCTTCTTCAATGTGTGATTATGTGAGAGGAGTCATCCTGATGGAAAGATCAATTAATCAGAGGCACACCTGAGGTAACAGGAGAACTGGGTTGTTACTCTGACAACACTTTTACTTCAACTTTTATTTGCTGTTTAGTAAAAAATAAAAAAATAATACTTGACTTGACAAAAGACTTCAAACTAAGTGTTTACATTTAGGCTTCCACAAAGCAATCTATTCGACTGTCACTGATCTGTAAACCTAAATCTGAATCATTGGTTAAACTTTATCTCAAAATTCAACATGATGAGCGTTGTGTGAAAGAAAATCAGATTCAAAATTGGGAGGAAAGTGATGGAAGGTTAAAACAGCTAATATTTGTTCAATTATATCAGAGGCCTCCTTTGTTCTATAAATCAAAGATGAAGGAGGATGTGGTGAAGACACAAGCTTAACTTCCTAATGACATTCTGTTGTCCTCCACAGTGATTGTTCATGTTTGTGTTAAAGAAAAAAAAAAAAAATCCAGTTGTATCCACGTATTTACCAATCCATGTATTTACCAATCATTTTTTTAAGGTTTAAATTAAATGATCTTCAATCGTCATCTATTGTTTGTAGTGTTTTACAAATACAACTTTGAAAATGAAATGGGCAAAACAGTAAATTATTTAAATCAGCATCAAAAGGTCTGTTTGGCTTTTATTAAAACTTATTTAGAAAAATACTGGGGTGAACTTTTAGAACATGAGCTCTTTTTATAATTGCCCAACTACCTTTCTGATTTAATTAATAACCTAATAACTTGGTGATTATGCAGCATACACTAGTTTATCAGTTAAAGTTAGGCTTTGGGGAATGTTCTAATTATTTTACAAGCGGAGTTAATCGTTCATTATAAAACACACCCAAAAGACATGAAACATGTTAGAATTGAGCAGATCACACCTTTACAATCTGCCTGATTCGCTCTCAGCTTTCATGCTATGAGATGGAAAACCGTGAACAAAATGCTTTTAACAAGATTTTTCTTTTTACTGCTTGGAAACCATGGTTCTAAGCAGTAACAACAAATGTGTGGGTGAATTTATGATTAATTTATATTAGCAAAGGGCCAAAGATGCCTTTACTTGACATTTAAAACTACAGTGCACTCCACAATATTGGCATCTCTTATAAAGAAGAGTCATGAAATGAATTGTTCCTTATTTGCAATAGTGTAATATTTTAAAATTTAGAAAAATATAACAGTTTATTTACTCAGCTGGGCAATATTCAAAAGTTAATTTTATTTTTTACATTAAATGATGTTTATTGCAGTTAGTGGCATCTCTTGTAAAGGAGGTAAAGCCAAAATTAATTCATCTTTATTCCGCTACATAATCTCAGACTTACTCATTTGGAAAAATCTAACTTTCAATTTTATTAAATTCAGGTGATGCAGATTTTATTTTTTTTTCTTTCAAATCAAGATTAACCTTTTCTTATTATATAAGATTGTGTAACACATTTTAGTGGGACTACTTCTGTTAATACATTGTACAGTTTGGCAAGGCAGGGGCAATCAAAGATAGGGATCTTTCCTAGCTGTTCTTGTTGAGGCTTGTTGAGCACAGGACGTAGTTAGACCTGTAACTGGTGGATTGCCAGTTCATCTGTCTCGATTGTTGTATTCTTGGACAAGTAGACACTTCATCCACCTGGCCTGCTGGTGGTGGTCAAAGGGCAAGGATTGTGTGGTAATGTACCTCCAAGGCACTGTGAAGCTTACCGCTATCAGCATGTGAATGACACATTATAAAGTGCTACACAGGTACAGGCTATTTACCATTTTCTTTAAGGCCTCTTATAATACAGGAACTGTTGGTGAGTATTTTCCTGTAGCTATTTCCTGACTAATAAATACCATTACCAATACATTGCCTCAATTGAATATCATGTATCATAATATATATATTATGCCCATTGTGACTGCTTCTGGGCTTTGCAATCAACTTAAAAGAAAACAACAAAAACAATAAGAAACAAATTATAAATGGCATGATGCAGGTGGGATTAAATATAGTGACATTAGTGTACGACTTTTTGTAAATTTTCAATGTAATAATGCAAAACATGGAAGGAACTTTGGACTATGCTCCTGTAAATAAAAAAATATTTATTTTGAGAGTTTCTAGGCATAATTGAGGAGGGATCAGTTTTTAAGAAAATGTTTCTATATATGTTATTTGATATAACAGTATTAATATTGTTTTTAAACCTTTGATTAAAACATATTTTTTAGTATTTATTAACACTTCTGTTTTTCTGATAGTATCCAGATAATATATTCACATATTGTTTTATCTTAGTTACTAATTCACCCTGTATCAAATCAAAAATCAAATTTTATTTGTATATAGCACATTTCAGCAACAAGGCATTTCAAAAAGTATTCTATGCTATCCATTAAAAGAAATGCAGAGGTTGTGCATGTTTACAGGTACCCAAGTGAAATACAAACATTATAACGCTCTGTGTGGCTAAACAGAAGGTGCCATCTTTGTAACCCAATAGACCTCCAAAGATTTTGCTCATTCTTCTGTCTGCATGCATCGCCTGAGCAGTGTGTGAATGCAGCTGAGCGAAATACAGCTTTAGACATGTCAAATTCACAACTTCTTCCATGCAGCCCGCACTCATTCTCGCTTTAGACTTTTACTTTTTAATATCACTTCTGCTATCTTCACGCATCTCTTAACAAAACCATCACTCTCGCTCTCTGGCAGACACACTCTCTCACTGTCTCATTTCCTCACACACCCAGCAATCTTTTCAGAATCACTTCCTTGATTCACATCTTTGCCCTCCCCATTTATAAGCACTTTATTGAGAAGCAGAGAGGTGGCAGGGAAACAGACATAATTGCCTTGGGTGGTAAGTTATTGGAAAATGGATGAATTGCTTTCTTCAGGGATGAACCGTGCCAGTGTCAGGAATAGAGAAGGCTTCTTAATAACACTGAAGGTCAGGTTCAGGGATGGCGGGACTGTGGGAGGGGGTGAGCAGAGGCATATGGAATCATCTCGGTCGTTGCCATATATGCAATTTATCAGTGTGTGCTTTTAAGGGCATGTGTGTTTGTGTGGGGCATATAGATTTAGATTAGCGTTAGAGTGAAGTATTGGGACAAATGATATTGTTATTGCTGATGCGGCTGACCCAGATTAGGGCTTTTTATATGGGGTCACCCGCGATCTTCTCTATGGTTTCAGTCAGATATGTGACAGAATGTTGAGTTGCAATAAGTGAGCATTGATACAGAGGACATTCGGAGGAAAGAGTGGTCAGACCATTTTGTCTCATTGATAACAAATCAAACTAAATGTTTCTAGTTTTAGGTCAGGTACAATTACCAAATATTTTCGTATTTGCTGCATGTCATGACAATAAGATATATTTTTTTGTATTGCTATTACATTCATTTCTTAAATACTCTAAGATTTTTAAACAATGACAAAAGCTTGCAAAGCCAAAGCCAAGGCTTTGCAAGCCAAGTACAAATTTTAGGTGCCTGAATGTACCAGAAGATGTCACATTCATGCCTTCAAGCAGTTATATCCAAGTGTAAACCCCACTGCACTGCCAGCCATCATGGTGTTTTGGGTGGAGACAGGAGAGTCTCATTATTCACAGTGAAATGAGGAAGGAGATGTGTTCTGTGTCTCGGTAATGAACCAGATTTGGTGTTACCACATGCTTATCAATCCTAAATTAAAATTAAAAGACTTTAAAAAGACTCTGTGTAAAGCTCATAGTCACAAGTGTCATTTTCTATAATGAAATGAGTCCTGTTACAAAACTGACTGGAAGGCCGCTCAGAGAAGAAGAAGCCTTTACTCAGAAGTAAAATAATAGCAAAACTACAGTTCACAAATCTACTTTTTTGTGAAGATATGTGATATGAAAAAAAAATTATGTTTTGATGATAATGTCCACCATTACGTTTAGAAAAAATGGGGACGCATCATGTCTTGGAGGTGTTTTGCTGCAGAATCGAAAAAGATGCGATCATGAGAAAAGAACATTGTTGAACGTATCAAGACATTGGCCTGAAAGTTAAAGCTCCGATATGTGTATAAACTTTAAAATTTGAAGAAAGTTCTAAGAATATATCACTGTCATTACAATAATGTTGAGTAATAGAAAAGAGAAATCATTTTGTTTATCCTAACTGATCTAAAACAGGAAAGGTTTAGGTAGATTTAATGCCAGACACTGTCGACGGATGGACTGAACAGTGTTTTTCATGAGAAGTTGCTTGAGATTTATGTTTCTTCAGTAACTTGGTCATCAAGGTAAGGGATGCTTCTAGAAAATATGTACAACTAAATATGTATTTACCTTATGGAACTCAATGAATGCAGTCTGATTTGCTTTGATGTGTTCACACAGGCAAAGGAGGTTTCTTTCCACATTTAGTTATTGTTGCAGCCCTGTTAGCAGCTAATCACTCTGTATTCAAGGCCAATGGTTACTGATGTGAAATAACGTCCCATTGTGCAGGTCAGCTGTTGGGTTGTTGTCAAAGTCAGCCTTCAACATAGGGTGTTCCGGCTGACTTTGAACACGCTGTGCATGCTTATTACATTTAATTACACTTTGGTATTGAAAGAGTTCTGATGCATTTTGCCTAATGTTGTTCCTGAAACTCAAACAGAACAGAAATGAGTCATGGAAATCAATTACTCCTGTAATCAAACAATAATTAATCATTCTCACTTGCCCTCCATTCTAGCAAACTGCCACCATCTCCAATGGTGGCAGTTGCCATAAAGGTCTACACACCCTGAATATCCTAAAACCCAAGGAAAATATGGTCACTGCTGATGTTTGATTTTCATAATAATCACTGGCCAGGTGTCCAAGTTTCTGAAAAAATTATGACTTTTTGAATGCTTTAATAGGATTTTCTAAACTTCAAGAGACATTAAAATTTTTTTTTTACAACAATAAAAAAATGGGCTAAAGACCAAATTTTTAACCCTTACTTTTAAACTGTAGCTTACCATAGTTGCATTTTATTTCTTTATCTGACTAAAACCAAGAATTAAGCCATCAAAGAAAAAAGCAAGCACAAGGCAGCCAGGAAAGAAGCGTGAAGTTGCTAGAAGTTGCTGACATGCACCTTTCCCAGAGATTTAAAAGTGCTCTGTGCTGAACTCACTGTGCCTGTAATTTCCTGTGGTGGGTGGGCACTTCTGATCAAAAACTGCAATTCAAAAACCCTAAAATCCTGCCAACATGCAGGTTAGCAACTTTTGTACTATGATCTGCACAGCCACAAGTGACTTTCATTGTTTTAATCTTTAGAGCTTTCAGCCTTCTCTGTCACGGATCATGCTAGATATGAAAATGTTTGTAGACTTTTGGGAATGTCAGTGTAAAAGAACATTCTCTACTATATATATATATATATATATGTATATATATATATATATATATGTCTGTAGGCTTTATGCTTAAAAGAGCAACTTTTGGAAATCGTTGCAATGTTAAAATTAAAATTAACCTGACTTAATTTCTGTCATTTCAAAAAAATAAAATGAAATAAAAGCATACGTAATGTTCTGTCAATAAAGTACAAGTGCAATGTCGAGTAAATTATGTAAATTATGTTTACAAGTCTTCTTCCATGTCAGTCTTGATTTTAATTTTCCGGTCTACAGCCTCAAATCCAAAGTTCTAAGTCAAGTCATGAGATATTATTTTACAGATCGCACCGAGACAAATAATCTTAAAAGATCACAGGCATTGGCTGAAAACTCACTGCTGATCTCGTTTACTTCCTGAATTTATTTCTTCTGTTCAGTTCAGTTAAATTTGGAAAACAGTTTGTTGTCGGAGGAGTCCATATTTGTAGATCCGTGTTCATTAAAAAACTAAATGAAATATTGAACGGGGGGCAAAGCAGAGCGAAAGAGACGGATGCTGTGGGAACATGGCTCTCTGTCTCTGTAGGGGGCAGCGTCGCACAGTTTTCCGGCTGCAGCCGTGAGTGTGACTGCATAGATCAATCCCTCTGATGGAAAAATTCATTGGGTACATAAACGTAGCAGCATCCCGTTTCACTATATTTGTCTCGATTAGACATAAACGTCAAATGCTGACACACAAAAAAAAACACACAAAAAAAACACTTAGACTGATTTGATTTCAGGCTTCTCAGACAGTTCAGAGCTTTGATCTAAATGTACCAGGAACGGAAGGACGGCCGATGGAGGCAGGCAAGAGCTCCAGGAAAGATAAAACAAGCCAGTTCTTTGAGTGAGAATAAACTTTCCTTCTGCATTCATTTGCATTTATGTTTCCAGTAAATAAATCCTTCTTGTACTGCAGAGACAGAGGCCCGCCTGTGAAGAAGTGGAGAGCACCACTCCAAGCTGAGAAATAGAGAGAGAGGAAGTGGGACGAAACACAGAATAAAGCAAGAGATTAGAGGAAAAAATGGCTACGGAGAGAGTCAAATTGGCAGAAACGGTGTGCAATAGAGAGGAGGAACACTGATGGGAAGGGCTTCGACGATCCATTGCAGCGTGGCAAAAGGGAGCGGGGTCGACTCTCCGTTGAAAGACGGAGACGGATGTTACCAGACGGTTCGTCACGTCCCCCTGTGGGGTCCGGAGGGGCCCGGCGGTGTCTCCCGCCTGCTGTCAGGCCTCTCGCTCCGTCGCCCTCTGCTCTTTTTCAACATCTGGAGCCTGTTTAGTATCACAAACACTGGAGCCCCAGCCATGACAAGTCTGCTGAGAATGACTGTTTTGGAACCTTTTTAGAGAGTGATAGGATTTAAGTTGAACACCATTTATTCCCCTCCCCCTCCTCCATTACCCCTATTCATTACATTCATTGTAGCAATCATTCCTAATCTAGTGGCTCTAAATCACCAGGCCTCCTTGTGCTAACCTCAAACTGCTAAATCATGTTTGAGTAAAAACTTTGGTATTTTTACTGGAAGAAAATTTGTTGTTTTTAATGGACGAGCCTTCCAGGAAGGCATGCATCACCGTGGGGCGCCTCCGCTATCTCAATTAACAACGGCCGCTGTAGTGCTTGCAGATGCTGCGCCGCTCGGATTTTAACTGCCTCAACGCTGTTTCTTTGCTTGTCAACACGAGTGAGTCACGTTTTTTTACGCTGAGGATTTGTTTTTTGTTTCTTTTATATAAGCTGCAAACCACCACCAATTTGTAGGTAGGCATGTGTTTGCGCTCAGCCCGCCCCCTGCGGCCGGACCATTAGTGGCAAGCAAGCGGCTCTCTGCGAAAGCGTTTAACACTCAGATTTCCACGCCGCTCACGCCGAAGGTGAGCGCGCCATTCATTTTGAGTGGTCAGCGACGTGACCTCCGTCTACCTTCACCCCCCTCCCAGATGCCCACTCGTGGGAACCGATTCTTCAATTCGCCGCGTTGGTTCAGGGTCGCAAAGGTCTCCTCTCTGGTCAAAGTAGAGATGCTACATAAATAAGGTTTTGAAGGTGGGGGAGCACCATTTGTAGCTTTTAGAGTTGAAGGTGCTGACAGCAGTTAAGTTTTTTTTTTTTTTTAAATATATACATGTATGTACACAAGTCAAACGTGCTACTATGTTAAGCTATCACAAACTTGTGATACTTTGTTTTTATTGAAAAAACTTTGGGCACAAAGCCAACAAAGTATCAGTGGGGCACATTTTCCGCACGCAGCTGCGCTACAGTGCGCTTGCGTGTGTGCGTGGGTGTGCGTGTGTGTGTGTGTACAGTCAGAAGGGGGTCGACGTGGGAGAGGAGGAGGGAGTTCCTGGGCACCGGGCCTGTGACAGTAAAACATTTCAGAGGCCGTCCGTCAACTGCCTAATGGCTTCAGCAGACGGGGTCTGGATTTTGGCTTTTCCCCACTGCCGACACCATAAAACACTGCTTGTTTGGAATGCAAAACATGGATCCAAAGGATGTGAGCAGGGACGCCGCGGCTCACAAAATAAAAGACCTTCGAAGTTTTTCTTTTTAAAAGAAAGACGTCAGAGGTTGACGGGTTTTTGCAACTCGCCGCGGTGTGGAGGCTGCGTAGACGGAGGAAGGAAGGTGTCGGTGTTCACGGGCCTTTAACACCCAGAGCCAAAAGGAAAGGAGAGTGTAATTAGTCTGGAAAACAAAACAACAACAACAAAAAAGTCACTATCTCTTCATTTAATCTGAAAAAGTAAGATTAAAACAAGTTTTTTAATTTGTCAGGAGCTGCAGAAGGTGAAAATTAGTTTTTGAAGGTTTTAAGCAGTTAATGCCATATGTGCAGTAAATAATGCTGCTGGCATCTTCACTTAGTGTAAATCCAGATTAGTTGTGTCCTGAATGAACCTGAAATAACTGGTGTTTCAGAAACATCACAGTGGTGTCAGCAAATGCTGTTTTATAAACATGTAAACCACATTTTTAACAAAATTTTATTAGATATTTAACTTATTAAGGAGAAAATACGGCTACGTGTCAGAAAAATATTTCAGAATATTGAGAAAAATGGGAAACAATCATGATTATCTTGTATTAATCACATGGTGAGCGGTTGTTGGAGGACTCAATGGCAGACGTGATGGTGGTGGAAAAGGAAAGCAGCAGCCCTAATCCTAACCCTAACCCAACAGAAGAAACCACAATAGAGCAATGAGAACTAAGTAAGGAGGAGAGGAGAGTGAAAAAGAAATTGGGTGAGTTTAATCGGGGGGAGTGCTGAACAGCAGAAGAACTGCAAATGAAGGAATGAGACTAATAATCACAAAAAGAGCTGAACTGAATACAAAATATCTAGAAACCAAAAGGGGAAAAAGTCTAAATCAGCAACAGATCCTAAACCAAAACACTTAGAGAACAGAAATACGACAATTAATCGAGGAACTGACATGCAAGGAGCGAACCTGTACGGCAAGACCACAACAACAATAATGAACAACTCTTGAGAAATCAGAAAACAAACGCAAAAAGAAAGATCAAAACACAAACACCACGTAAGAATCTCACATGAGAATCTGGAAGCATCGCTTTAAAGGGAACAAAACTGGGTCAATAGAAATACATACAATGTTTCGGGAATAAAGAAAGTACACATTGGGAAGGGAAAAAAACAATCACAAGTAGGACACAAACTGTGATGTCTGAAAATCCCTCCAGGCTTCGAAAACAAACCATGTCCAAACCCCCAGCATGTTTCCTACGCTCCCTGGTGTTGCCCCACCTCGTTCATTAAGGGTTGGGTTACAGTGATGACCCCCCGCATGGAGCCGCCAGACAGCAGACGGCTTATCTAAGAAGTGCTACCAGCAAGTTACCGATCTAATACCAATAATAATCAAATGAATCAGTAGCTCTTCTAGCTGAGTTTATGACTTGATAAAAGAGCCTCACTGCCTGAAGACGAGTTCTGTTAATGAATGGCTTTAATCTCACTGCAGCGCAGATTAATAGGAGACTTTTTTTATATCTCTGTGCCACTGAGGTCATTGTCATTTGTTGCTTGTTCACATCAACTCTCACAAGCAGCTCTCGTAGACGTCTTCACCATGGAAACAAAGATGCGAGGGTGATTAGACGTGTGAGCAGACGCAACCGAAATGAACTCAATGCTTATCGGGGCCGTTAGCAGAGAGCGCAGCTGAACTGAGTTATGTTTGGTGGCCCACTGACGGCGGATCTTTAACTTTCTACTGATAATTTTGTTTTATTTTGCTGGGTGTCTAGCACTGAGCCTCTTAAGCCTCTGTTTTATTTAATTGTTACAGAACAACAACCTAAATCACCGCTTGTTATTGACTGACATATTTGATGTGTATTTACTTGATGTTTTTGACAAAATGTAATGTTTATTGCTTGCTTCATAATTGCTAACTGGAAGCACTTAGACTTACCTTGTTTCTGAAATGTGCTGTATACAATAAACCTGATTTGACTTTAATCAATAGGTAGAGGAAGCAATTATCCCATAACATTGGATTGAGAGGTGAAAGAATTTACTGTAAAGCACAGAGTAAGGAATAGAACATCATAGTTATGTTGTTTAAAATCAATATAGATTATGTATACATCCCAAATCTTTAGTCTAGATCCCCAAATCCTGTTCGTTTTTCTGCTTTATTATGTTTTGCTGTAATCTAATTCATTTTTATGTGATAAGTTCAGGAAGGTCTTAGTTTTATTTTATTTTGTTCTGAACTTTATAGGCTTGATGCTTAAACTAAAAACCAATTTTCCAGATAAAAGAAGCTTAATTTCTTTTGCTAAAGTTGTCCTTTAATGATGCCTATATAGCACACAGTCCACGTGTTTTGCTTAATTAAAATCATATCTTGAATCAATTTAAGGCTTTTCTGAGCTTTACATCGTGTAATAATGTCTTTCCCAAAATCGACTCCCAAACTCAGCTCCTTCAGACTAGCCAGCAGCAATTAGCAAACACCTGGTGGAACTGCATTCTGCTGAGCTCATTGTAGGAGCTACTTCTCAGTGCAGCGCTGGTAAAAACGTTCTTAAGGGGTTAACAGAGGAGCCATGTTGTGGTGACTTCCTGAAGGCGGAGTTTACAAAAAGAACAGGAGCTTCTTAAAGGGACAGAGGCCCGAATTTAAGGCATTAAATTGCAATTTTACTTCAAATTTTATATATATAACATTTTTGCAACCAACAACTGAAGTTAACAGTTACTTGACTGTACTATAAAATAGTTTTTATGTGGCTGGAAAACACATAATCCTGCCCTTTCTAAGTAGATGAAATGAATGCAACAATTTCCAGTGAAACGACTAGATAAAGGCCTCTCTGATCTCATGCAAATGTAATATTTATATCACTAAAGGTTATCTGCAAGTCAGTGGAAGAACAGTGTTGTGAATAATTCATACTTCTGTCCATCCATTACACAGCCTGTGTTTCTTATCTTGACTATCAAGTACATCTTAGGTGATGAAGTCTAGCTCATGTAACGGATCAGCACCTTCCCCGTAGCCTGTGATCAGGACAGGTTCTCGTTTAGTTTTCAAACTGTTTCTTTAAAAAAAGAAAGCTGATTTTGTTCCATGGAGACCTAACGCAAGACGGCGTGACATGTGGCTCATGGCTGTGTGTTCTTTTACACACAATGAATCAAAGGTCCCTGAGTTTCTCCCGCAACTCAGAGAAAGACATCACACTGTCATTGAGCCGGCAAATGAAACTCTTTTGATTCTCTCCGAGAAACAATTTAACGACTCGCTGGACACACACCCTCGCCCGGCCAACAAAAGAACAACGGCGATAAACGCCATACACACAAATTACAACAAATATATGTCGCTGTTTGAGTCCTAAGCCACCTTCAGAGGGAGTCTGTGTGAGTTTTATTGTTCATGTGTGCAACTGAAGTCGGCCTCATGTTTTTCCACACGACAGAGGTAGAGGGCAGTGTTTGCCGTATCCAAATCATCCTGGCTGCATGGGATGAATTGGATGTCTGTGACCGAATAAAAGTGATTAGCTCCAGTTTCCGAATCGAAAGACTCTTAATGAGAGTCCCATGCAAGAAATAAATGACACCCTAAAACAAAAGTGACAGAAGCAAACTTTACAATTACTCAAGTCTGGAGGTAAGATGAGGCTCTGACAATCCTCTCCTCGTGGTTTGTATCTCTACAGTGCTTTGGTGATCCTAAGAGGGATTGTTGGCCGTAATTGGTGCTCTAACACTTTTGTCTCCTCTGAAGAGACACATTGAGAGCGTCTTGAGAATAGTCCTGAGTGCATCTGTCTTCTGTTGAGGAGTTAAGAATGGTTTGCTTCTTGAAAGCGGCCTCATTTACCCCGAGAGTCCGGGCCACCGCCAAACGCTCCGCTTCACGTTGAGGACGCTGCTGCTGGAAAACCTTGATCTAAAGAAATGTGGAAATAAAAAAGAAAGAAAAAAGGCGTGCTGGATCAAGAGAAGTGTTTTTTGTTTAACTTTAGTTGCTGCGTCTGTCATTGTTAGATGTATTTTATTCCCCTTTAAAAATTAGTAGTTGTCTTTTACTTTTTGGACGTCAACTCCTGTTTTCTGTGACAATTTTGTTTTGTGAAAGATATAAGTACTCTATTTTAAGCCCAACTTCTAACTAGTGTAAATATCTGAACTCTTTTTCCAGGGATTGTACAGAGAGTTGCATTAATCTCCATAATGACTGAAATTTTCCATATTTTGTCATCTTTCAGCCAGTAAAGGCCAGTTAGTGGAGAGCCAATTAGTTGTCGCGACAACTGATTCTGACACCTGTGATAAATATCTCTATTAATTTATAGACTTCCTGCCTGGGCTGTCATTGTGTTAGTTGCTAATAAGTTGACTTGTGAAGGCAGCTGGTTGCGCTTTATGTTATTTTATGTTATTACGTTTTATCAGACGGGGAGACAAATGTTCCATCCGCTTTAAGTAGCTTTAAATTCCTTTAAAATATATTTAAATTTGTGATTTTACAAGAGAAAAAAAAAAAAAAAAACTTCAGGGTCTGGGCAATAAATCAATAACAATACATATCGCCATAGAGACGTGATCATCATCAGCAGATAATACGTCCGGTGGATTATTCAATCGTTTCACTGAACAGCATTCTGGGAGATGTAGGCAGAGGGCAGACATAAGCCGCTCAACGTCTCGCTGTCAGCTGTTCAAGGTGCGTGGCATCAACTTGTTTTTTGGTTGCCTAGCAACAGCCTGTTGCGTCAAAACTGCTTAAAAAAAAACAGCAGCGTGGTGAGACGGGAGAAAATCAGTAGAGCAGCTCGAGTGAAAACTATAAATAGAAAAACAAAAAAACAAAACATTAATTATAGATATCCACTGATAAAAAAAAAAACCTTGCATCGCAATGCAAGGGTTTTACATGAGGGCCATGTCGACCCGCCCTGACTCAAGGAGTGCGAGATTTGCACGACGCTGCGCACTAAACGCAGGAAATGACAATCTGGCTTCATTATCAAAACAAACATCCTCCTTTTCCTTCTGATGAGAAATAAAGTCTTTGCTGATGGCAGCAAAAGTACAGCTGCCTTCCAAGATGCAGCCGAGCAGCAAAACCTCCTAATGTTTCAGTTTGACGTTTGGAGCGAGTGACTCGCCAAGGTGCTGCGACAGGAGGCCGGCCAGGCACCAGACTAAACAGCAAACAGACGCCTCGCGGGGAGTTTAGCTGAACTGTCATCAACTGAGAGGAAACAAACAGAAATTCGTGTCTTACACCCCCGACCAGGTCGTCGTCTTCCACAGTCAGAGGCACAAATGCAAAGCTGTTTCGTACGAAGCAGCGTTTTCACGGTTGACGTAATTACACGGCGACGAAGGGCACAATGACGAGAGTGTGTGTAACTGCGTTCCGTGCTTCTGTGTAATTTATGTATGGGAGATGCGTCTGCTGGAGCCTCTGTGGTGCAGGGCCGTACAATAGGAGGATCCGGCTTTATAGTGGGAACCTCTCTTTGGCCCGGTGCCAACAATCTGGCTGTTGGTTTAGCCATTGATCCCTGGAAGTGGCAGTGGAGGCTTGAGGCCACACTGGTGTTCATATAAATCACAGGATATGGTTGTTTTTACTGTGGGCGACCCTCCTGCCATCATCCACCCTCTACACCCTTCCACCACTCTCTCTATCTCTGCAATCCCTGAGAAAGCTGAGAGGTTTATTACAAAAGGCTGAAAATAGTCTTCTGCCTTCAGATAAAGCCAGCAGGCCACAACACAGATCAACATATTTATGAGTACGAGGCCCGCTCTCGCAGCGCTATACATAACAAACTGAATTAATTTTCAACACGTCTCTGTTCACGGACAAGCCTCCTACGCAGTCGCAGACAGACAGGCTGGCACAGGAGCTGCAAATAGCTGTTACAGCTTATGTTCTTTAATTAGAGGCAGGTTAGTTACAACTGAGATGGCTTCTGTTGGGCGGGTCATTTGAGCCGAAGTCTCCATGTGGTTTTAACGTAAGCCACAATCTGACATAAGCACAAAAAGCATGCGTTTTTATTACATTTCCTGAGTTTTGATTACATTCCAGATTTTAAGAGACAATCAGAATAGGCTTGGTTGGATCTTTGGCGTAGGAAGCTTTTAACTCAACACAGCAAGCCTCATGATGATCCTTCCCTTGGTGTTAATTTGAAAAATGTTTATATATTACAATCAAGTCAAAATATCTTATAATGTTTATAAGATATTTTGACTTGATTGTATGTGATGGATCAACTCAGAGTAGTGCAAAATTGACAGATGAAAGCATAAGGAAACATTGTTTTGATTGTCTTTCATGGCTAAAAGTCCTAAGGCGTTTTCTCACCTGGTAGTTCTCAATTTCGGTTCTCAATTGGGAACCGAAATTGCAACATTTGTTACATTGTCATCTGCTGCGGATTGCTTTCACACCTCACTGTGTCAAACCAACCAAACCCTTGGAAAACCTGTTCCCCTCCTCGCCTGTGGTGGTGCTGCACCAAGAACTACTGAAGAAAATGACATAAAAACCTCGGAAGAAGACACCGAGTTCAAGTTCTTTCTTCACAAAAAGAAAAAAAATTATATAGGAGTGACATCATAGTTCACTTCAACAGAACCGAGGCCGAAGTCTGTAGACAGACCAGAGTCCACATCAGATTTCAATTGCGCATTCACACCTCCCCCAACGAATCAAACAAGCTGGGAATCGTTTAAAGCGGGCTAAACAAGACTGGTGTAAATGCTCCTTGAAAGTGCTTGTCGTAATTTTCATTCAGTCCCAACCGAGTCAGTAATTTCTGGTAGCACCTTTCACTCCAATGACAACTTAAGGTCTTCTGGGATATGTCTCGACCGGCTCTGCACATCTCGAGCCTGACATATTTGCCCATTGTTCTTAGCCAAATCACCGAAGCAAAGAGCGTCGTTAAACAGCAAAATTTCAAGTGTTGACACACCTTCCCAGTTGGATTTAGGTCTGGACTTTGACTGGTCCATTCTGTCTATTGCAGCTCTTACAGTGTGCCTCCGCTCCACTCTTGCATGAAACCATATTTCATTGTTACAAACCAGATGTAAGAGAGGAAAGAAATAAATCTTATGTCTCATCCAACCAGAGTGCTTTCTTTCACGTTTCCTGTGAAGAAAGCCAGACGAACTCCTGGCTTTCTTCCTGTCAGTCTTCCATAAATACCAGATTTGTGGAGTGCGTGACGAGTAGTTGTATTGTTCTTTGTACAGATTTTCTCCTTTAAGATGTGGCCTTTGGATGCACTGGAGTTTTGTTTAAGAGTATCAGTGTAAATTGGGGGCTGAGTTCAAACAAATGTAACCACTTTTCAGTATTTTATGTGAAATTAAACAATTTCTTGTTTCCACTATCAACTAAAAATCCAAATAAATATACTAAAGTTTGTGGGTGGGACAAGGCTTAGAGTTTAAATGTGTCTTCATGGCACTGTGTCCATTTCTCAAAGCTTCATACCAGATGTGAATCATTTGCGTTGATCCACGTAGATCGTCTGCGATTCACATAAAATCTTTACCTTTTCTCTTTATCAGTCACAAACCAAGCCTTACCGTGTGCGGTGCTTTTTTAAAAAACCCATATTTCCATACTCGGCGAGAGAGATGGAAACACTTCCAATTCCCACATGAAACGCTGAAAACTGTTAAAAAGATAAAAAGAGAGATTGTGTCCCATCTCCTCTCATCGTGCCCAGAGGCTAATCCCACTAGCTGCGCAGCTCTCGCTGTGTGTGAGGGCAGCAGACACACACCGCCCGCAGCCCCGCCCTCGCCGTAATGAAAAGTGTTATGAATGTATATGTGCCTTAATTCTCTTCTACTAATGTCTGTGGGTGGCAAAATTAGGGTGGGCTGTGCCGGGGGCCACTTTAATGGGGAACCGTGTCCAGTTTAACCGGGCTACTCTAAGCCGATTTTTTAAGGTCACATTGGCATCAATGGGGGATTAGTTTGGTTCAGATCAATGTCTGATTGGGATCTTTCACTCTGCCATTGCCTCCCTCTGTCCTGGGAGAATGCAGCCAAAGTCTTGCGATTTGTACTTGGGGAGAAGAAAGGCTCTTCCCTCCCATGGAGGACAAAGACACACATTAGCTCAGTTTTGCTGTTTTCTTCTCCTGCAGCAGCAAATCTCCCAGTCAAAGGGATCAAACGTATGAAGACATGACCAGTGATGGCACCCCGCTGCAGCTGCTGCAGCTACTGTTGCACTGCATGTGTCAACGTGTCCGATATATGTGGGTGTGTGCGTGCGTGCGTGTGTGTTACTGTATGGGAAGGAAAAAAATCCCTCCCCCCACAGATGGCTTCACCACTAAGTGTACACATATGTTGTGAATGTATGTCAGTAAACATTTCTGAGCATGTGTGAGGAACTGGCTCTGAAACAAGCGATGCCCACATTGGTGAAATGTTTGTCATGTTTCCCACAAGAGCCATGGATGCTTTATCTGAGCTCCACAGAAACCCGTACGGGTCATGCTTAAAGAAAAGCAGCTTTTACGTGCAAACAGTCAAACCGCTTTATTTCATATCAAACAATTACGCTGCGTCTCGGAACATCGGTCATTCCCTTGAACTGTTTCAGATTTTGTCTCGGCCACAAACTTTTGTGTATTTTAGTGGGACGTTAGACGGACATACGGTAGTTCGACGTTGTTAGAAGGTAGGAAAATGACACGTTTTTGGTTTTTTCAGATGACCTATCTAAAAAGTGTGATACTGTTCTTTATTCCGTCCCATTTATTGTGATACTGCTAAATTACACCTCGTTTAGATGTCAAAATGTACCTGATTATTAAACAGAGTCTGTTAAGCAAACCAAAACGAGGTTTGTTTGAAGATTGCCTTGAGAAGGTGGAAGAAGAGCAAAGTTTTGAAGGAGGGGTATTATGTAAAATTTACTTTATTAAACTTGATATGTTATAATGCTATTCCCGCATCAAGAACATACATGGAGTGTTGCTTTTAATTCTTTCAAGGATGTTTAAGGGATCCTTGAGCCTCTCTGTCATTTGGGGGTGCCTAAACATTTGCTCTCACCAAGCTCCGCCTACTTTCACAAAACTCCTCCTTGGAGCTGCAGGCGAGTTTTTGCATTTCAGAGCAAGCCTCCTCCACGCCTTCCCCACTTAGCTCCACCAGACTAGCGGCGGCAGCAGCAATTAGCAAACAACTGATGAAACTGTACATCTGCTGAGCTCATCATACAAACGTCTTCTCCGTCCAGTGCTTCCAAGAACAGTTGTTAATGGCTTAATGGAGGAGCACTGTCGTGGTGACGTTTGAGTAAGCAGGACTTTCTTAAAGAGACAGAGGCCATTTTCAAGGCGTCAAATTTTTTCCAAGTCATTGCAGCGGAGCTTTCTTGTGACTTGGACAAAACAAAAAGGGCTGGCCAATGTCGTGGTTCATTTCAGTGATATTTATTGTCACTCTTACAATAAAAATAGGAGTGACAATAAATATCTCTCTTTGCTTCAGTCTTCAAGCAAACAAAGATGATGAAGTACAGCTCGTCCGTCACAGTCATGTTTGACATACAACGCATTTTTATGACTGAAGGTAGCATAGTTACTTGATAAAATGCCCTTTCACTTTTTTCCTCGCACAACAAAGTGGCAGAAAACGTGGGCAGCATATTACTCTAAATGCACCATCTCCACCCCCACTTTAAAACGTAGTACGGTGGGAGAATGCCCTCATCAATTTTGCTACTTGCGATACTATAATTGATAAAATTATACTAAATTATCTTCCTGAGTCGGTGGTGCGACAATCAGCCAGACCGACATCCAATTCAGCCCTCTCGAGACCAATGACGGCCTGCAAAAAGGAAAAAGCAGTATAAACATGAAATGTTTTTCAGGTGCGAAAAGTTTCCCAGTTAAACCAAACATAGCTGCACTCTGGCTTTATTGTTCATGTAGAGTGAAATATGTGTATTTTTATGTGTTACTTATTCCAGCTCAGTGTGTCATTATCCAGTCAAACTGAAAACCTACTAAGCAAACAAAGCAGACCATAATTTCTATGCAAGCTGCAGAGAGGAGTCTGTAATTCCATCTGTTCTCTCCAGCAAAACTCCCATTATCTCTTAAATTAAAAACATAACATGTTTGCTATGATTTGTCTTTTGACATTGGCATAATTAATGCAAACTAACAAACAAAAATAAAAGCTAGAAAGTTCCCAGCAATAACACTTAAAATGAACCAGTTACCCAAAAATAAAAGAAAAAAACTGTTGACCTGGGTGACAGATCAACAGTTTCTGACAGTTCACATATTTCTGAATATGTGAAATACGGACTTTGCCAACATTTTAAATGTCTTGTGAAAGTGCTTTTCCCAAGCCTACTGCGTGCGATTCTTACATCTGCCAGCGCAAGCGTCTCAAATTACTGCTACAAGTGTACTTACAAAAGTCTTCAGCCCATTTCTGATGCTCCTACAGAATGGCCTCTCCTCCCCTCTGGTTGAAGTCTATTGAGGTCCTTAGCAGCTGGGAGTGTTTTCTGTTACAAGTACACTGATGGCGGTTAGCTAAGTAAGGGTCACAGGTCAGAGGTCATGCCGAGTCCCGCTGCAGATGACGCTTAATTGACTTAGGAGCAACAACCTCGGGCAGCCACCTCTAGCAGCAATTTAATCATCAGAGTGAGAACAAAAACAGAGGCAGTGGCATCAGGGAAAACAAATATTCCCCTCTAAATTCAGGCTTAAGACGTAACGCTCCAGAGCACTCCCTGCCAGGAAGGGAGACAAGTTGCTCGAAAGTAATACGTAAAGAAACAAGTGTTGCCTGAAGAGTTTCATCCAGATGGTTGGTTATGCTGTGTATCAGTGGAGAGAAAGTGTTTTGTAAAACAAATTATGCTAATTAGAGGTAATTTACGTGAGAGCAAACAGTAAAATATTTCCTGCAAATATAACTAGATTAGGAACAGATTATCATTCAGTGAGTATTTTTCCTCTCTAATCCTTGCGTTTGCTGTGTTCACATACGTACTACAAAATCTACCATGCATGTTTTCGTCCCAGGGGAGACAGGAGCAGAAAACCTGCAAGTGCATGAGACGAGTGCACAAACTCCACAGAGAAAAGCCCCAGCTGAGACTCAAACTGGAGGGTCTCTTACTGTAAGGTCAGAGAGCCGGCCGAGACACCCCGGTGCAAGTTGCTAGAGTTTGAAACTGACCGATTTTATGGTGCTGCCTCTAAAAACAAACCGTAGAAGTGTTTTATATTCAAAAGAAGGACTAGATACCACACAAAATAATGTCAAATCAAAGGCAAGTTTTACACTTTGAAGACACATTTGTTTTTCAATTTTACACTAGGATTTGGTGGGTTTTTTTTTTTTTGGCCATATCAAAATTGGTTTATTTCACAAAACTGCAGTGGCAACCTTTTTTTGCATCACACGAGTCACGTGATCGACAACCAGACGTTGCCACTGTCGCAAACCAGGAAGAAGAAGACAACAGGAAGTAGAAGTTGTTTAATGACTTATCACGTCAACAAACTTATTCCCATGTGATTTTAATTGCGTTTCTCGTTTAATGGACACACCACAACAGCGAAATTGTGTTTTTGCTTTTTTTGGTTTTTTTTTTTTTTTTTTGCATTAGCGGAATATCAACACAGTTTTGCGCACATTTGTAATGGAAAGGCAGCTAGTGTAAGCAGCCAATCAAAAGCCTTTTAATGGATGCCAACACAGTGGTGCAGTTCTGTCTATAGAACCAAATGGCAAATAAGCAATCAACCCAGCCTTCACACCCTTAATGTCTCTTTCTCAAAGAGCATCCGACGCGCTGGAAATGAGTGCTGGCTCTAAATGCATGTAATAAAATGAGAAAGTGATATAAATCCAGTGGGATAATACTGGAGCTAGAATGAGCTCTAATACAGTCTATTAATGCAACCATTTACATTTCTATCATGACCTAAACTGTGGTACCTCATTTGATCTGCAATCTGCTGGGCCCATTTTCAGCCATTTACTCAGCGAGGGTAATAATATGTTTGTTTTGCTCATGGGTTTGGCTTGGATATGAAAAGGAAAGATTGACAGTGCACCTGTGGGCTGTTTGTAAAGGGGGTGACCCTGAAAAAGAATGGAGGGAACTGAGATGGGGGGGCGAGAGGCTCCTCAGCTCTGCAAACCACTTCAGTTCTCACTTGAGTGCCTCTCTTTGGGCCTTCACCCACACGAAGCCCCACCTCACCGCTTCAGATTCAAATTCCTCCACTCGGCTAGACCCCTCCCGCTCCCCCCAGCGCTCGGCACACACCAAGGGGCATTCAAAACGCATTAACACCAAATCAATGGGAAACAGTAAAAAGGAAAAAAAAAAAAAAAAAGAAAAAGAAAAAAGGGGGAGGAAAGGGGAAAAAGAAAATCTCCTTAGCAACATAATCTAGACGGCCTGACGAGAGGAGATGTGAAAAGAAAAGAGAAGGAGGGGTGGTGGTGGCTTTTAGGAGGGGAAGACGAACTGAACACAAAAGCCGGACACACAGACAGGAGCAAAATTGAAAATTAACACAGAAGAAACTGTTCCTTTTTCAATGGGTACACAATCAGCTACATTAAACCCGGAGCCGGGCCCCTCCTCCTCGCCTGGGCTCCCCTATAAGCTGGAGGCTCCGGTGGAACGCTGCTGTGTTTCAGACGAGTCCAGGAAAAGGAAGCGTGATCTGTGGCATTTAAACTGTTTCATAAAAACACATTTGACTGTGTAAAATGTCCCTAATAAACTGCTTATAAAAAAAAAAGAAATGTCACGATCTTTGGCCTCAGCGGACAACAACAGAATAACCCCACAGACATAAATTTAAGTAGAAAAAGTCTATATATAATTTATTAACTAGTTCACGAGAGGGGAAAAAAGGAGTCCATCGTGGGTGTGATAAATCCCCCCATCTCTGTTTGGAAATGAGGAGGCGCAAACACACGCACAGTGGTCGTCTTCACTCAGCTTTTATGAGGTTCTGGGATCACTGGCCAGGTGCTACTGCCAATCACGACCTGTAACCACAGAGAAACACAAGCTGCGTTTCCATTACACCTGTGTGCAAATCTTTGTCTATATTTGGCTAATGTCAAAAAAAAAAAATGCAATTGTGGTGTTTTCATTAAATAAGAAACGCAATTGAAATCACACGTGATTACGCTTGTTCCCAAAATACGCCATTAAAAACCACAGCAGCGACGGACGTTATCGGTGTGACGCCGAAAGAGCTCTGGTAGATCCAGCTGCACATCGTCTGAAAAAAATCAAAACAAGAAAAAGACGTCATCTTTCTACTACTTCCTGTCATCATCTTCATGGTTTTCATCAATAGTACAGTAGTAACATCAGGCGAAAACAATGTGTCAGTATGGCTGAAAAATAACCTCATCCTAGCAAAAGTACTTGGCGAATTTAAAAAAAAAAAGCTTTTAAATTGGTGTTGTTTCCATTGAGCAAACTTATTTTTGTCATTTTAATATGTGCATTTTCATACTTAATGGAGACAGCTACTTACAGGAATTGCCACGCCTGTGGTAAGTGCATTTGATTGAACTTGGTCTGGAAAGGCACGCACCTGTCTCTATACAGTTCCACAGCTGACAGCGCAGGTCAGAGGTCAAGCACGAAGTCAAATGAATTGTCTGCAGACATCTGAGACAGGGCTGTTTTGAGGCAGAAACCTGCAGAAGGACACAGAAACATTTCTGCTGCTTTGAAGATCCCAATAATTTCAGTGGTCTGTCATTTATAAATGGAAGAAGTTTGGAACCAGGAGAACTCTAACTGGAGCTGGAAAGCTCAGCAGTTGGGGGAGGTGACCAAGAACCTGAAGAACCAGGTATCCAGCATTCTTCTGTGGAGAGAGGAGAACATTGAAGAGGGACAACCATCTTTACAGCTGTTCACTGTCTACCACAGGCCAAACGAAAGCCACTCTGAGATAAAAAGCCCATCATGGCAGCACAATGGGCTTGGAAGACCTAGACATGAATGAAGGGCCTGATGTTGAGATAAAGCCTGCTGTTAACAGAAACAGAGACTCTCCTACTGAAAGGAAGCTCTGTGTGTCTGATGAGACAAAGACTGAACTCTTTGGTGTAAATTCAAGGCGTCATGTTTGGAGGAAACCAGGCGCGGCTCATCACCAGGCAAAATACCATCCTGCTGCATTCACCCTGTTTAGTCCGCATTAATGAAACTCTAGTTCATTCGCCTAGAAAGTCCGGTTCGTTTGGGGATGTGTGAATGCGCAATCGAATTGAAAAGAAGCAAATTCTAGTCCGCCTGCAAACCTAGCTCTCAGATCGGCTGAAGTGAACTCTGGTGCAGTTCGAATGCTTAGGTGAATTCCAAGTGGACCGGAGACCGCTCCAAAACACAGGAAGCGGATTACAACCAAAACAAATCCGCTAGTAAAGCACCAGCGGGAGAAATGGCTTGTGATCAGACGCGGATTGAAGAGTGTTTGTTTGCCAAGTTTGCCAAAGACATAAGAGAAACCCCGCAACCGCGAAAACCTGATACCACTCCATTTTTGTTTACATCTGGTGAAGGAGGAAGTGGATGACAAACTTTAGAGAATCATTTTCCCAACAGAGCACCATCTTCCATGTGGAAATGTTCCAAAGGTTGTGAACATTTTTTTTTTCCAGGCACTGTGAACACTTTAAAAACTCTTTTTGTGAATCCTCCTGTTAGATGGCGCATGTCCGCAGACCACAGGCTCTCGTAAAAGAAGTGAGCTGTCTCATCGAGCCGTTATGTAAACACTCGCCCAGGCTTAATGAACTCCGTGTCTGAGTTTGTGGAAGAACAATAAAGAAGTTCCTTGGAGATAAGACCGGTCTTTGTTTGCCCGGACGGTTCAAAAGCCGCAGAATTCACACTTAACTAAACAAGCGAACAAGTTAAACAGATTCAAATGGAGATGTTGGTTCCTCTTGGCAGAGGCTGATGAACTGTTAATGTTTACCAGAGTGATCATGTTGTGGTAAACTGTGTTTTATTTTTGGCCTGTGGGGCAATTAGCATGGGGCAGGAACTCTGGCCACCAGCAGCCCTGTAAATGACCCCTGACCTCTCCTACATGATCAGCCCACTGAGAGGAGGGCCTGCCTTATTTGGGAGGTCATTAAGACCCAACCTCAACTACACAAAACCAGGGCTTGCATTTGTGAGCATTTGTTTTAAATGGCTGTTGATTACGGCAAAAGCGTTGAAGGAAAATGGGACGTTTTTGTCTTTTTCTCAAAGTTTTATGGTGACTGAAACATGGATGTGCCTGGCGGAGAAGGTAAAATGTCAGTTAACCTCTCACCGTGAAAAATAGAATAAAAAAAGAAATGACTGAGTCATGAAGGACGAGCTGGAGCTGGGCCGGCCAAAGGACAGACTAAAGAGGTGAAACAACAAAGTCGAACGGACTATAAAGGTGGAGAAAATAGATGACAAGGCAAAGAGTGATTCCAGAGGCCTTTTATTCAAGCCTCCGATTTCACACTCGCACAAAGAGCTTTGGGGACGTTTCATCCTTTTCACATTTCTTCTGCATTTGGTCAGTGTTGCGCTCGCGGCGCGGCGTCCCCAATACGGGCGAGGGGAGTGCTGGCCCCGAGAGAAGTCAGCTCCATTCACAGCTTTATAAATCACCTCAGCATGTGCAGACCGTGGCCAATCGGCCAATTACGCCCCCCTGACACCCGGGGGCCGATAAAGAAGGCCCGCGACAATGGGATCACAGGCCAGATAAACGACCCTTTAATGAAGTTGCCCACAAAACAGGCCAAAACCGCGCGCCCCACTTACGTATTCCATCATGCCGTTGCCCTCACATTTCCTCTTGCTCAGTCTCCACGGCAGCCACAGCTGGGGAGAGGTGGCCGCCGAGAAAGAGAGGCAGAGTGAGAGAAAAAGGAGAGAAAAATGACTCTATGCTCTGACACCGCTAAGCCCCCCCACCTAAGGCCCCCTTTCAGACTTTTGGCCGAACAAAAGCATCTGTTGCCATACTGTGCCGCTCAAACTCGGCCCCCCCACCCCCTCCTCACACACTTCTTCTCCAGTCAGCAGAGGAGCCTCGCTCAAGTCCAAAAAAAGGCCGTATGCAGCTGAGGCTGCTCACCTTGTGGCACAAGCTATTGTGCGGCCCATTCCAGGAGCTTCTCCATCCATCTTTGTGTCTCCAGGACAAACGGAGAGAGAGGGAAACTTTGTATGATGGAGTGAGAGAGAGAGAGAGAGAGGGGCAAAGGACTGCAGCTGCGGGATGAATAGGAGAGGGAATGAAGAGATGAGGTGGGAGAGAAGGGGCAGCTGCAGGGTGGTCCCACCCCTCCATCCCTTCGACTCGGCAGAGCTGTTTGGCTTCTTGAGATTCAGAACACAAACAGTCATCCCTGCTACGCGCTCTGAGCCCGGGTCGCTCCTGGGCTTGATGGACCGATGGGGTGAGAGAGAGTTATAGCAAAATAACTGGAGAACAAGAGGAACGACACCCATTTGGATAGATATTTCAGTTTTATCGTCTCTCCCAGCGCAAATAATTCACTTTTGACTCTAATCTACACCTAAACACAGCATCAGGTTGCTCCAGTCCTGTAGAGTTAGATTTCTTTCTTCTTTTGGAACTTTATGGCAAATTTCAAAGAATTTTGTGGGATTTTTGTGCGACAGACCAATATGAAATTGCAAAGAGAACATGAAAGAAAAATCTTTTATTGTTTTTAAAAGCTTTTTCATACAAAAATGTTACATGGTCTCATGTGGAACCTTCTGAGTCACCATTGGTTGTGGTTCGTCTTATTTGAGTGTCTTAACCAATTTGAGACATTTCCACACAAAGATAGGAAGGAGAGCATCTGTTTTGAGGTGTCACCACGTGCATTCAATTGGTTTAAGGCGTGGACTTTGACTGGGTCATTCAAACAAACCTGGGGGTCTCTGCAGCTCCTCCAGAGTTACCATAGTTATCTTCGATGCTTCTCTGATTAATGATCTCCTTTCCTGTCCTATGAAGTTTAGGTTCTCTGTTTTTAGTTGATTGATTGAAAAGTGTCCTATCAGATGTTTGAACATTCATTGTCACACTGGACTCCTGCTATTGGTTAAGAACCACAATTACCTGAAAATAGATGAAATGCTTGAATATTTGAGACCCTGCTGAAAACGATCAGTGCTATTCATATGCACAGTGGAAGCCATCTTGGCACTACCGCAGTCTTCCTTTTATACGCTCATGGGGGGAACAGCCAATCAGCACCAGGGAAAATTAACGGCACTCCTGGATTGGCTGCTTTACAAACATAAGGCATGTCAAGCAACATTACTCCGAGGTACTTCATTTTCCTAAGCTGTGTTTTCTTTCCAATTTTGGAAAAATGCTCTTCGGAAAAAAAATCTGCAGATAAGCAGATTATCCGTAAATAATTACATTATTTTTTTTGTCACATTCTATAGGCAAAAAAAATACCAAAACGGTGAATCATGTGTAGGTTAGGATCCACCGTATAAAATCTTTACAACCTTTTTCTCCTCATGAAGCTGTTTGTTCTCTAATGCTCTCTGACAAACTTTCACAGAAGCTAGCAGTTGCATTGTGAATAAATTACACACAGGTTGTTTCGATTTAGTTGATAACTTCTGAAGGCAGTTCTGTGTCTTGTTTTTTTCTTATTATTTTTTTTTAAATCTTTTATAAGTGTCAGAAGAATAGCTCCAAGTGAGATCTGCTACGATTTATGGCAGTGGCTCTGTCCGACAGATAGCAGGCAGAGCTGGAGATGTGAAGCTGCCGAGTCAGATAAAAAAGAGGAGGATTAAAGAAGATTAAATGACAGAAGAAAAGTGTGGAGATGATTGATGTAATTATTATAATTGATGTAATTATTATAATAAAATAATGCTAAATTTTAGAATTTTTTTCTTTAACTTAGCTGTTATGTGCATCTTTATGTTTAGCTATCATGTAAAATCGAAATAAATTATTTCTAGTTTGTTGCTGTAAACTGAAAAAATGGGGTTTAGTGACGTGTATCCGTTTACTTCAGTGCCTTACCATCTCCCCCTTTATATAACATGAAGAATTCACTTTTTAGCACTTTCTGATGGAATCCTAAACTGTGTACAGCACAGACTTGTCCCAGTTCTTCAGTGAAGTTATGCCATGTTTACACTGAGAGATTTATATAAACCCTATATTTATCATGGCTGCAGTGTTGCATCTTTCCCAGATACTTTTACAAACATTTACGCAGTTTGGAAGTGAAGTATTTTGTATATCTGGCTGCTACTATAGAAGACTTTTTTCTTGTGGTCAACATGAATTTATAGTGACAGACCAAGAGGAGTTCAGGTTCATGATTTGGCTTGCGGTTAGCTCTTGTTGACCTGAGAAAACTTCTAACATAATCACATTTTGTTATTTGTCCTTAAAAATACTGAAGATCTGGAACCTGAAGGGAACAAAAAAAAAAACGTGCGTTGAAAACATCCATAACCATGACTTGTGTATTTTTCTTCTGTAAAATAAAGCATTAATACAGACTATTTTCATTCCAGCCACATGCATTGTCAGCCCTGGACTTAACTTTTACTAAACCTTCTTTTGTGCTATTCCTGCAATAAAAAAAGGTGTCTAAACTCCTAGTTTCCACATGTTCATTTAGCAAAAAATGTATTTTGTTAAGACAGGAGACGCCGGCCATCATGACAAGTAAAATAAAATAAAAAAGTCATAATTCTGAGAAAAAAAGTCGTTTTTTTTCTCCGTGGCTCTAATCCTCTTCCGTAGTTTGCCTAATATAATTCATGAATTCGTGTGACATTGGCCATAAGTATGCAGTTTAAAATGTGTCTGGCGTGGCAGACAGTATCAGCACCCACAGAAAGGGGGCAGTGCTGAGGCACATATGCACAATGAGCAGCAGGTGCTCTTCTTCTATGGATTGAAGAGATTAGAAACTTATCCAGAGCTATTCTTCTGCTTGGGGATTTTCTTCATAAATGTATCCACATTTTAGAAAGTGAAGGCTAGCAATAAAGATTTTTACAACAAAGTGATGGAGATATTTGTATAGATATTTGTAAATGCTTCCATTTACCTTCTTGAAAGACGTCCATCCTCCCCCTGCTAATTGTTTTAGCTGACAGCTATTTGTTAGGGACATTTGTCCTGACAATCAGGTAAAACATGTTGCTATGGTCTCCAACTCCCTTCTGCAAACTTATTTACATATTTAATGTTGAGGTATTAAATTGCAAGGTGATCCCTTAGTTAGAGTGTAAAACAGTCTACGAAAATGGCAGTAATTTTTTTGTGTGTTACTGTAGCAAAATGAGTGAACGTGTGTCCGTTTTACAGGGAATTTACGCCCTGAGAAAATACACAATTTTATTAAACCAGTATAACTGCAGCAACAATTTGTAGGCATTTTATTAAGGTAAATTTGTGTAAAAATCGAAACGAATATTTAACAAGCATCAATTAAACAAGATTAAGATCATTTTGAGCAAATTAATTGGCTAATTTAATGAAATAAAGAGGATATTAATAAGTTTATACATTCAGTATAAAAGTCATAAGAAGGCTTTTATACTGAACACAGTGAACACAGACTTCTCTCATTTAATTCTAATGAAAATTTTTTTCTATGTAACGAAAAGTTTTCACTCATAAATTTTACCATTGAAAGGTCATTTAAATGTAATTTTCAGTACTTTTTAAAATTCTGCTTTGGCGTTATTAATTCATATTCTATGGTTAAAATAGAAACAAAACACACTGCAATGAACTGTTTGGGTTTCCGTGAGCTATAATAGTTACAACACCACTATTATTTGATCATCTTAGGGCTACTTTCTGGATGTGCTTCGAAAAAAATATTTTTTCCACTTTTCATCAGTAGCTTGAAATAGATCTCAAATCTTCAGATGTCTCAAAAGAAAGCAAGCTGTAAGTCCTGCTTTTCTCACAAGATTTTAGTTATTGTTTTTGTAAAATGCATCGCTTTGAATGGAACTGCAAGGAAGAACATCACTATCATAGAATTAGGCAAGCCGAGTCGCATTTTTAGGGGTCATTGTTGAATGCATCGCTGCACTGTCGATGGCTGGATTTCATTTGAACGTAGCAGGTGCAGAAAGGGTGTCGGCACAAACAAAACCTCCTTTTGCATTCACCGCTCTGAAGTGGATCCTCATGTTTGACCACCGCCCTCCATCGCACTTCAGAGAACATTGCTAATGATGCACCTTTCTTAAAAGACATGCTTTTTCTCAATTTAAAGTGTAGAGTAGTAAAAACAAAACTTCTAATTTTGTGATGCAGCTCACAGATATCGAAAGATAAGCCATCGGCGCTGCAGTGCCAACTTTTCTTCGTCCACACTAACGCCCCACATGCACAGTAAAAACAAATTTACTCTCTTGGTCATTGTCCCGCCGCAGAATGACACTTTTAAGAGCGTGTTTAGCATTCAGGATCAGTCATTCATTCTTCCTGTCTGAGCTGAGAAATCTTTGTTCGGTCGATCCTCTTCAAGCCCTGGAGTGTCAGGAGGGGCGGGGTGGGATCGATTTGATTCTAATCGGACCATGAAAAGAACATGATCTAACTACTTTCAGAGCGGAGTATATTTAAGCCCACTCCTCTTTACACTTTTCCCTCCGTCTCCGTCTCACCCTCCGCCCTCCCACTTTACTGCGGGGACAATGCCGCTGGTCAATTTAAAAAGCTTTGAATGTCTCGTCAATGACTTTGTGAATAACAGGGGGAGAGAGAGATGGAGAGAGGGAAAAGTGGGGAGAAAAAGGGAGAAATTGAGAGAGAGAAATTGAGAGAGAGGGAGAGAGAGAGAGGGAAAAGGCCAAAGAGCAGACATAAAAATTCCAAGAGTTGTTTAAGCGTGGGTGGGTTCATTTGCATGACAGCGTTGCATGAATGAGGCTGACCTCTCGGACCGCCCCGGTGCTGGGCCGAGCTGCAGCCTGACGTGCAGGCTTTGACCCAGCTCATTGACTCTGAATAGATACTTTGTCAAAAGGAGGGGGACCTTGCAGCTCTCAGCCGGACGGGCATCTGCAGACCTCCTGTTTGACACCAAACTGCCTCAATTCAATTCTTCAGTCACAGCCAACACACACACACACACACACGCACACGCAGACAGAGAGAGACCAGTGCGCCCACTCAGAGCGGTTAAAGATAAAACCCACTCACCTAGACTTTTAATTAGATCGTACGGAGGCAAAAATGCATGTAGAGGAAAAACAAGAATTTGAAAACGGTCACAACAAGGTTTTTTTGCTCTTCTGTTATCATGTTTGCTAGCATCTCTCCTAGCAAACTCAGCCACCACGGCAGGTGCAGCGAAGCTCTTGCACGTGCACACCCATCAACACGCTTCACTTGATAGCTCTGTGATTTACTGCAGCAGGCAGGTGAGAGGACACAGAGTGGACCAGAGGGGGTGCCTGAGCGATGTATTCTGCATACAAATCCTGGTTAGTTGTCTCCCAAACCTCCCCATCGACCCCCTTTTCTAGGTTGTGACTGCGCGAACACACACACACATACACACGCACAAAAAAAAAGCTCAGACGGCTCGCAAACAGTCTCTGCTTTCATCTGGCGGTGCTCAGAGCTGGGACGGTGGAGACAGCAGCAGCAGTTCTTGGCCCTGACCTCAGCTGGCCGTCTCTGTGCGCTCAAAAGGAAGCCCCACTCCACTTGGAAACACAAACAGAGCGAAGCGAGCGCTTGTTAAATTCATATCAACTCGCTTTGGTCCGAAGGCAGGAGATTAGCACAATGCCCAGAGATGTGTATCACTTGTTTCTTTTCCTTTTTTTTAGTTCAGGCTTTTAACGTTTCAACATTTATGATGGTTGAAATGGGCCAACAAAAATTGACCATCAAATGTCTTAAGCATCTTTCTAGACCACTGTGTATGTAACGTTCTAAAAAAAAAAAACCTGAGAGGAGGACAAGGATGGAGTTCATCCAAACACACACAAGTGAAGCTTATTTAGAGGCAGCAGCTCAGAAATTGAAAATTTACATTTGCATCTATAGAAGTCTGTGGGTGCAGTGGATGAAGGTGCACAGAAGAACTTAGTGTTTCAAAAAGAAAAGTAAAAGAAATTGATTTCTATACCAAATTTTATATTTCATTCGTTGTCACAATGGGGTGTCTTACATTGTGCTAAATCAATAAGATTTATTTTGAAGCATGCAGTGCATGGAATGGAGAAAACATCAAATTAGCTAATCTGTTTTACTTTTTTTGTGAAATTTGTTGAGTGCTGCAGCATTAAATATCAGACTCGTGTTGGGAGCTAAAAAGAAACAAAGCAAATTTGCCAAGGCAAACATCTAATTATGATGAGAAAATGACTTTTGTCAGCTCGTGATAGTGAGAAAAGGATCCAATTGAAGATAATCTTTGTTTTCTCTCCATAACGAGATGTTGTTGGGAGAAAAATCACACAAAATAATAGTAGTCAGAAAGACACTGTGATGTCTGTTTTCTGTAACTTGGATCATTTCTAAAGTTGAACTAAACTAAAGCAAAATAACAATTTTCACTGCCTTATTATTTCCACCCTAAATGTGCTTTTTGGAAAGATCAGACATATTTTTTTTTCTTTTCTTTGATTTAGATTAAGCAACAAGATTTTGCTTCATCGTTCCACATTCTGCTAATGTTTTCATGAGGTCCACTGCTGGGAAAAACTTTGATGAATCGATTATTGTTAGTTTGATTTGAGCCTCTCACTGTTCCTGTAAGACTTTACAAACCAGACAGCTTTACCCTTCTTATTCTGTTCTCTCAAAATATCAAAAACTGAAAATGCGACAAGGTTGAGAACTGCTGCTGGTGCAACATTACAAAATATATGGTTTCTGAAAAACAGGACGATAAAACTTCTACGAAATTGTATATTTTTTCTTTCTGCAATGTTTTAGCCGCTTGTTTTTGCTTGACAACTGATATGTAGGAAGGAATATTTTGGTTCTCCCAAAGGCAGTGAATCGTTACCTGTGCTAAACTCTAATGACACTCTCACATCCATCTGACAATCTGCTCAGAGTAACATAAGATGAAGCTTGTGTTCTCATAGGAAGACAGGAAGGAAGAACAGAGGGGGTGGGGATATACAAGCATGAAAATGTCAGCAGCTGTAGCAGTGATGTAAACTACAGCAGAGGAGCAGATCGATGTGTTCTTCATTGTGCAAAAAGGAAAAAAGCAGGCTGTGAATGCAGTCTGACAGACTCTCATCCTCTCTAGAAACATCCACACGGTTCCCATTTTGTGCATAATGGATGGGAAAGCGAGGAAAATATCTCAATTAGGAGATGACTCATGTGAAAACTGTCTTGTAGGGAGAAGCGACAAGCTGTCTGAGACGCATCGAGGAAAATCAACATAATGACAAACTCCAGCCAACAAGAGGCTTTCTTTTCCAGATCAATATTTAATCTGAGAAAAACTCTCTAAAGCAATGCGCATGTGCTCATTTATTATGGTTCAAAGGCAACTCTAAACAGGTGTGTTTGTAGACTTGATTGAAAGGAACTGTGTTTCAGCTGTTTTGCAGTTTTCTGGAAGTTTGTTAAAGATCTGTAGTGCGTAGAAGCTGGATGCTGCTTCTCCAGGTTTGTTTCTGTTCACAGAACCGCTATTTAATCTCCCACTCAACAAATATGGCTCCAATGGACGAATGACAGAAAAGCCATTGTTGAAGTAAAGTCTTGTTTACCGTGTTCCTGAGACCCAACAAACAAAGAAGATTGTCAAATGTAGCCACAAGTGAAACCTGAGCCAACATGCCGAACACCATGTGTATTACACTGCACATTTCCCTGGAAAAACCATCTCCATGTTGGAGGTTGGTGGTCAGCAGCAACATGTTGCCAGGACTGATCTACTGGCACAGAAAAGTTTGTTGTTGGGGAGGGGAGGACAAAGCTAAACATATGGAAATCCTGGAAAAAAAACTTCTTATAAGCTGAAAAAGACACAACACTTGGGTGGAAGTTACACTAATATAGCCAGCGATCAAACAAAATTGAATAGATCAAAAATATATTCAGTGTTAAAATGGCCCAGTTGAAGTACAAATCTAAATCTGATTGAGAATTAGTGTCAATAATCTTAACAATATTTGCAAACCTTTTAGAATTTTCCCTCCACTTCATATTTTTTCTGTTTTGAACTGGTCTATCACAGTGATACAATCTTGATGTAACGTGGAACAGTTGTGTGCTTTTGCACTTATGAATTGACGTGATGCCAGCTCTGCCCCCATGTAAAAGTAGACCAAACCTCCGACAAACAAATAGTGTTATAATGGCAGAGATAGTGGAACTCAATATGACATGCAGTCCAAGTAGTTGTCTACATTTTTGACTCATTTCTACTCTTCAGCCAACACTGAGGCAAAGACAACAGGCAAGAAAATTCACCGAGTTGTACATCATGTCTGCAAAGATATTCGTGGGAAACAATGGATAAATCCATGTTAAAGGCCAGGTCTTTCACAGCCAGAGGACGAATGAGAATTACATGAGTGTGAAAGTTGTTGGACGCATTTTGTATGTACAAAACGGGTGATTAATGACTTAAATAATACCAGCTTGTGAAAATCTGCCTTCAGGAAAATGCTTATAAATGCACATTAGCATAAAAAGGTTCTTAAATGTAAACACCGCAGTTACTGCAGCACATGTTTTCATGCTTCCATAGAGCTACCACTGGAATTCACACACAAAAAAATCAAGCACAGCAACCTTCATTGTTGATCTTTGAGTTGACTTTCAATAAATGACGCTATGACCAAAATTGGGATGTTTATTACCAGTTACCGTCCTGCCGATGAACATGCGGTAGTTGCAATTTCATTCCGCTGGACATGAGGTCAGCTGCAGGCCTTGAACTATTTCTTGCATTTATTCCAGACCCCATTTGGGTTTTTGAATAAATTGTATTCTGCCCTCTAAACTCTCTGGGTATCGGCTGTTGGGATTGCATGTTCCCCACTGACAACGTTCAACTGTGACTTCCTATTATTTTTCTCAAAATCTTTATGATCACAGAGGGTTAGAGGTTCAGTTCCTCCAGGTAAGGGGCGTGTACTTTGGGACACATAGCGACTGGCGATTGGTCAGTTGCTGACCAATAGAATGATTGACAGGTGTCATGTCAATTAAGGACTCTTATCTACACAGAATATGCAGGAGACTGTAAAACAATCTGTTCAGGGTCGTTCACTAATCTCATTAGAATAAAGATTTAATTAGGAAAATGAACCAAGAACAAACTCTCAGTATATAGTGTGGCAGGAACTGAGTGACTGACAAGGTGTGAAAAGTTGCCACTGACGTAGAGATGAAACACTTTTGCGTTTGTTTGCTCCTTCGCAAGCCGATAAACAGAAGACAGAAGACGACTGCGGCCCAAGTCCATTCATGGGCCTGGCAGGCGACAAAAGACGCGGTCCGGACACACATTCCAGCCCGCTTCCGCTCCAGCACACAAGCTCAATCTCAGGGATTTCCCACCCCTTTCAACCGGGAGAAAAAGAGGCTACAATATCCCCTCTTTTTTAAAATGAACTAGGACGGGTGAACTAGGGGGCTCCTGCCTGTCACTCTGACTAAATACAGGTTTAACTGGAAGTCAGGTGAATGCGTGAGAATATTTCAGGCTTGGCTCAATTTGCTTTAACATTTTCTGTTTTGGCGAAGACTCTTCTGACAAAGTTCGCAGGCGTCAGCCTCGGGCCAAGTAATTTTCCTAAAAGGCCGATCATTAGCAAAAACGAAACAACATCTTGATACTTCTTGGAAACCAGTGAGGGCCCGAGACGAGTAACGAGCCCTCACAGCTGATAACCACAGCTGCAGCGCAAAGTGAACAACAATGGTTACGGCCTCTTATTTACGATACGGACACAAATTCAAGACTATTTGACAAGTCAAGCAAGAGCAGATTGGAGTAAGGGTGTTTGTTTTTTTTCCCCCTTTCTTCAGCTGTCTCTCTCTAATGGCGCTTGCTCAGTCTTTCGGAAACAAGAGAGGAGATGTGGGAACGAATCGGAGTTCTAACAAATGAGCTCCAATAAAGATGTTTCTCCGTGAACTTTAGCGTCGCAATCAGTCGGTGTTTATCTCGTTTTCGGTGCTCCTTGATTGTGTGGGCCTCGGAGCGCAGCTTGGTATGAGCGTGGACGTCCACCCCCACACACACACACACACCCACACACGCCCACACACACACACTTAAGTCTGGAGTGTCTGGTCTGAGCGGCTCTGTGAGACCGAGGAGCGTCTCTCTAATTAGAGGGAGCCTGGTGTAGGACATCTCTATAGCCCATCAACAGGGCCCTCGTTGGCTTTGTTCGGGAACCTCTTCTTCCACTGAGGCTGTCACTTTAGTTTTCTAAAGGGCCGAGGGGCTCTGGGTCCTCTTAATGACGTCTGAGTCCAATCACTAAAACTGTTTGTGGATAGATTTAAAGGATATTCCTGTGACAAAACACAAAAGAAAATCCTGTCCTGTTTATTGATCCCAAGATCCTCAAAAACTCCTGGCAGGAGACAATAATGGGGAGAAGAAAAAAAAAGGGTTTGTTTTCCCCTTTCCGCGCTGTCACAGTGCTTAACGTGCTATTATTTCCAACTCAGTTTTGCATACAAACCCAATTATTCATTGAGATATAAATTAAATTCCACACTCGCGGAGCTCCCCCTGGCTCCTGCAGGACGCCTTTCAGAGACGACTCTGTCTTTTTCTCTGCCCCTTCGCCTTTTCTCCTGGCAGGACCCCGAAACGGGGAGAAGCCGCTGCAGCTGCTGTTCACATCAAACAGATAATTGCTAATGAAAAGTCATTGCGTGACATTACGCCGTCCATGGGATCATTGTTCATTTCCCCCCATCGCCACTTAAACGCATACGGAGGGTTTCGTAGAGTTCTTGAGTGTGTGTTGCCTGGAGACTAATGTAGGAGCAAATCATCCTCTCCAAAACAATGCAAAGTGTGTAAAGAAGACAAAAAAAAAAAAAAAAAAAAATGCGTTTATACAAGTTAATGACGCTTGTGGAACAAAAACGTGAATGGCTTCCTTGCAAGGCAACGTGAACGAGTGTTGGGCTTCAGCAATGCACTTTGACAGCTTTGCTCCTTTTTACAGACGCCATAAACCACCACTGATGTCCATCAAGCTACAGTATTTCTGTATAAACTCCCAAATGCTCCAAAAGAAGAGCAAGCTTTGTATCATATCCCCCCCCCCCATTCAACTTAAATTTGTAAGTTTCTGAATAGGCCCAGTGATTAATTGCCCATCAATGGGGTTTGAAAAGGCACTGAATGGTGAAGGGGAACTGCTGCACTAAAGGGCGCACAGCAGCGGAGGGGAAAGAACAGGCGAACTGAGAGTATAGGACCATGGGTGTGTTTTTTTTTGTTGTTTTTTTTCATTTTCAACCCTTTTTTTTTATTATTTAACATTTAACCAGTGAGCGATAGTTCACAAGCCTCATTTGGTGTGCAGGCATCTTGAGAGGGGGAGAGAAAAAAAAGAGAGACTGTAGTCCTGTCAACTTGAGCAGAAGAAAGGGAATCAAAGGTTTTTTTTTTGTTTTTTTTTTCCTTAAATGGACTAATTTTCTCCTTGAATTATGAAAGTAATGGCTAGGTAACAGCTTGTGCTCAGTACCCGACGGCTTAATACCTCCTAAATCCTTCCACGTGGCTCCACTAGTCCTGGCAATTAGGTCTCATTATAGCCTCATAAAGGATCTCATTTGTGGGATTACTTAATAGACAATGAAATTTTATCATGCAGAATTATGGAAAAATAATATCTGAGCTCTCGCACGGTGTGCCGAGGGCGCGCGCCTCGCATCATTCCGCTCGGTTTGCTCGCTCTCCCAACACCCCCTCCCCATCCTCCACCTCCTCCTCACTTCACTTCCTCTGCAGTTCATATCTGTATCATAACAACTGCGCGTCCTCCCTGTCAAACGCCAAATTCACTTTATTATGGCGATTATTGTCTGTGTGACAGATATGCCTGTTTTGTCTTTGGGGTGGTTGGATTTTAAAGACTTTCTAATTCTTTATTTATTTATTTATTTATTTATTTATTTATTTATTTATTTATTTATTTATTTATTTATTTATCATGATTGTGTTTAAAGCCACACTTCAATAATAAGAGTCCTGTCAGTTGTGATCTATAAATGTATGTCTTACATAATGAAAGAATGTAGACAACTACTTGGACTGCATGTCTGGATTGTTTAACTGCGTTTTGCATTTTCTTTAAAGGTCCAGATCGAAAAGGCAAGAAAAGGAGGGAAATTTCCTGAAATAATATCCTAAGTCTTCTTTTTTTGGGGTGGGGGGCAAAAATGATATTTTTGCCTCAATCACTTTTGGGTAAAATTACTTAGGACATTTTTTTTTTAGGGAAGTGACGATATTCATTTGTAAATGTAGTGACTATTAGTTACTAAAATACATTTTCTAACACATTAGACAAAAGAAGAAATTGTCATTAAAATCTAATGGAAGATGTTACTTCAGACAGAGTTACCAACTTTGTCACAATAATAGTTGATTTATTCCGATCCCTAAGAGGAAAAAAAAAAGACCAACAACCAAAATTTACTAGCTTTTCTGTTGTTGTAGACTTTCGGAGGCTTGGACATCAAAGCATGTGATTTTTCTTCCATTTTCAACAAGCAAGTGAAAGAATGGACCCTTTTCCGATCCACAAGTACTGAAAGACCCAGTCCTCAGGTGGCAGTCCCTCCCAGCTGCAGTCAAAGCATTCAGACTCAAAAGTTTGTTCGCAAGAGCACAAGTGTGTGTTTTTTTGTTTTGTTTTTTTGTTTTGCTCACTCCCTGTTTGACTTTCTTGTAACTTTAATCAGTTCTGCATATTTGAGCCACTTTTTGTCGTGTCTACTAACTTCTACTCTTTGAGTCAAAGAAATCTCGCAAGTTTTAAATTTTGAACTTAAATATGTGGGTTTGTGAAAGACAAGCTTGCAGAAGTAAGCTGTGTTAACGTTTCTAGTAGTTTTGTCGTATCGCCAAGAGTTGAGAAAGTTATGTCTTTTAAGTCAGCACTTACATAACCGAATGAAGAAAAGGGAGAGGAAACTATTTCCCAGGGTTCTTAGCACCATGAGCGGAATGTAAGTGTGTTACATTGACTTTGGCTCTTGTGAATTATTGAGGCAAATGTTGATTTTATTGTGAATGTCAGTTTGCAACAGTTGAGGAAACTGTCTTTTTTTTTTTGTTGTTGTTGTTGTTGTTTTTTTTTTTACCCTCAAGGACAAACCAACAAGTGACCCGCTGAAAGAAACATGGTATTCCAGATGTAAGGAGGACTGAGCAGAAAACATAATTCTGGATTCAGAAATTGTAAAATGGCTTGGTTCTGTTGGGTTTAGGGATTTTGGGGAAGAAGTTGGGTATAGTTTTAACAAATCGTTCTGATCTAATTTGAAGATTTTGAACTTCACAACAACCCAGTCCGACTTCACCAAACCTCTTCCTCGAACTAACATAACAGATAGTGAGATAGCAAAATGACGCTGGGTGTCCGGCTGCATCACTGACTCCAGTTCCCACTTAAGATAACTTCGGACTTTTACTTGCTCGTCAGTTAAGGCAAGTAACTATCTCCGCCATTCCTGATTTGACCGAAGAACTGGTCATAAAGACAAATGCTCAGAAGCTATATTAATTTCTATAATATGATTTCTTCTAGTTGCAAATGAGCATGATGTATCTGTATCAGTTTATGACAAATTTTATTTAGAAATTTAAATCAAAGCTACATAGAGGGGAGAAAGAAATATGAGCAAGACTGCCTTAGAACTTGGTGACACTTCTGCTCTTTTAAATAATAATAATAAGAAAGGTTTGTTTGATTTGACAATAATTTATTTTAACCCACCGTGGACCGAATGTTTGGGTTAAAAACCTAAATTACTGGTTCATTTAGGTTGTTTTTAACTCCACAATTTCAAAAGAATACAATATGATATAATCAAGCAGATATTCACATTATTAAATGTAATATTAAAACATTATGAGATATTATCTATTGCCTCTAGAGTTTAAGTTCATAGGACACAGAGAAGAGCTAAAACCGAATTTATATTGATTTGATATGAATCTAGAAATAAAATAAGGTTACATTGTAACACTTTGTGTTTTATCGGCGTAACTCCTGAATGTTGGACCCCGAAGCCCCTCACGGCTCTCCTCTCTTCTCCTCTCCTCTCCTCTCCTCGCCTCTCCTCTCCTCTCCTCTCCTCGCCTCTCCTCTCCTCTCCTCTCCCCTCCTTTCCTCTCCTCGCCTCTCCTTTCCTCTCCTCTCCTCCTCTCCTCTCCTCTCCCCTCCTCTCCTCTCCTCTCCTCTCCCCTCCTCTCCTCTCCTCTCCTCTCCTTTCCTCTCCTCTCCTCTCCCCTCCTCTCCTCTCCTCTCCTCTCCTTTCCTCTCCTCTCCTCCTCTCCTCTCCTTTCCTCTCCCCTCCTCTCC